>MU724659.1:131815-193017 GCA_026770625.1 Nicotiana glauca
ATATATATATATATATATATATATATATATATATTATATTATATATAGATATAGATATTTGGGGTCTTGTCAACGTAGTGGCGTGGTTGATACGGGGACTTAAGGCAAGCTGCATCTTATATGTGATCCACATCCAGTAAAGTCTTCTTCTGTAACAACCTGATCGGTTGTTTTGCGTATGTGTATGTTGCTCGGTAGTTTTGGGGCACCAGTAGCTCCGTATGATATATTAGGACTTGTGTGCAAAATTTGAGTTCATTCCAAGTTGATTTGATATGTTTCGGCGTGAGTTTTTGGAAGTCGAAAGTTCGAAAGTTCATTAAGTTTGATTTGAGGTGCGTTTTGTCATTTTGATATTGTTATGTGTGTTTTAAGGCCTTAAATAGGTTCGTATTATGATATGGAACTTGTTGGTATGTTTTATCAGGATCCCGAGTGGCTTAGGTGAGTTTCGAATAGGTTTGTGTTGTGTTGTGTTGCGCTCGTTTTTCTTATGTTTCGATGTTGTTTCTTCAAGCATAGATGGTACCACATTGAACAAGATATTCTGCTTTGATTGAACATTAGATCCATATCATAATTACAAATCCATATAAAAAAGAATCGTCGAATTTGGACATCGTATGAGGATTTTATGGTCATTTTACTAAGAATTGGGTTGCTAGGTTTTTTCCAGATTAATTACAAAATTGCCACTAGCTGCGTATTTAAAAATCAGCATTATTTTCAAATATTAAAACCAATATATATCCTTCAATATAAGATCAAATGGAGTAATTCAAGAGCCTAATTTGACTAGAACTCACAAGGAATCTACTGGAGGAATCAAAATTGAGTTTCTAGATCTTTTAGCACAAGAAACGAGGCAGAAAAGTGTTAAAATGAGGGTTTTATTCATTAAATATATTTTGAGTTGGGGAGCTCAAAATTGGGCAATTTTAGAGGCGATTTTAGTATATGAATTTGGGTTGGTGTTCTCTACTCAGTTTTGGTTATATTTCGTAAATCTATCTTCGATTTTAGCTTTTGGTTGATGAATTCTAAAGAGGAAATTGGAGGTTTTGGCCTAAAATTTCATAATATGAATTTTTGAGTTTAGAACACCTATTCAGATTCAGATTTGAGTGAAACTAGTACGGTTGAACTCGTAATTGAATGGGTTGACGAATTTTGTGAGTTTTGCGGGTTCCGAGATGTAGACCCGGGATGGGCTTTTTGGCCGATTTTGGGCTTTTGATTAAAGATTTGACCTTTTTTGATTGGGATTGTTTCCTTTAGCAATGTTTGGTGTATTTGAGTTGTTTTTAGTTAGTTTCGAGCCGTTCGGAGGCCGAAACGCGCGAGATGGAATTCTTGGAGCATCCATTTGCTTGCTCAGTTTTAGAATTTGCTTGTTAGAGGTAAGTAACTCTTCCAAACTTAGTGTTGAGGGTATGAAACCCAGAATTATGTGCTATGCGATTGATGTTGAGGTGATGCACATGCTAGGTGACGGGCGTATGGGAGTGCACCCCGTGATTTGTGATTCTGTTGTTCCCCATGGAACTGTTTAATGGCCCCATCTCGTTGATATCTGTGTTGTCACCATGCGATTAAGTAACTGAGCTTTCAAGCATGCTAGATATCATGTTTAGGCTTTATGATGATATCGTTAGGACCCATAGTGATTGTTACTTGCTGTCACCTTACTGATCTCATTGATATTTCATACTCAGTCATATTTCTGCATTCATATCATATCTCCGTCTTAATTATTGTTTATTGATACGTCATATCATTGTTATTGGGCTAGTTTTACATTGTGAGGCCGTGGGTGAGACTGGAGAGATCGATGACTGAGTGAGGTCGAAGGCCTAATTGTGAGGTTATTGATACTATAGCACGTGAGTTGTCTGTGCGGATTCTTATATTGATACTATAGCACGTGAGTTGTCCGTGCAGATTATAGCGTTTGTACTGAAGGAGCCCCTCTGGAGTCTGCACACCCCCGGTGAGCGCAAATGATAATTTTGAGAGATGGATTTCCCTGGACATGGATTTGTCCGAAGTACTTGATACTTGGAGATTGATTTTTCCACAAGGTTGGATTGCCCTTTTTCCTCAGTACTGGGTGACTTATAGTCAGTGTTGTATATGTTCCGGGATGGATTATCCTGGGTCGTATGGACCATATACAGTACCGAGTGGTTGAGCATGATAAGTGGAAAGTGTGAGACAGTGAGATTTAGTAATCTAAGAGTGTGAGTACACGATTCATCTCTGTGATACATGACATTGGAATGCATACATGACATATAGGCATAGAGATGCATTTTTCTTCATATTGTACGATATCACGTCATTCATGATTCTTCATACATATTGATGTGTGGGTATAAAGAGGTATTTCACACTTGCTATCTAGAAAAAAAATGAAACATCTTATTTACGGTGAAAAGGATTTTTAGATAAATTACAGTTTTCAAACTATCTCATATTTTACGACGATTTCGGCATAGGATTTGAGTTTTTTTACTGATATTCTTGAAAAGCGGACTATTTTCGAAAAATTGTGAAAGCGCTGAGCATTTATATCTCTAAGTTACTTTCTTATATGCTCTACGTTGTTATGAATTGCTATTAGTTATTGGTGTTAGACCCGACCTATGCTCCAGTTCGTCAGTGCTTTTAACCTAAGGTTAGGTTTGTTATTTACTCAGTACATGGGGTCGGTTGTACTGATACTACACTTCTGCATATTGCGTGTAAATGTTGGCTATTATTGTTTTTGTGCTTTATGGTTGCCGGATTTGAAGATGTACCTTTATTCCTGTTGTAGTTGCCTCTTGTTCATGGTAGCCTTAGATTTATTAGAACTTTGTTTATGTACTTTTCAAATAGAAGATGTATTTACTTCATATCAACTTTGTAAATTCTATTATTAGAAGCTCATGATTTGTATTACCGGTCCTTGAAAAATGTATAAGATTTAGATAATTCCTTTTGTTTAATTGTCTTATTAATGTTAGTGGAATTTGATAGCTATTAGTTGGCTTACCAAGTGGTTTGGGTTAGGTGCCATCACGACTAGTGAATTTTAGGTCGTGACACCTTCAGAGTATTGGTATTTTCCTTTCTGTCCAAATTTGTATTCCGAACAGTTATTGTATTTTATTTTATTCTTTAGTAAATGCCCATGCACTTGTGACACTGGGGTCTTGGGAGGATTATGGGATATTCAATATTGAAATTTGAAAATATTGTTATTTTTCTATAAAGTTCATCTTTTAGTAGTTAAATTGAAGGACATTTATGATTTCAAAAACATTAAAATGAGAATTAAATTAACTATTTAGTATTGGCGTGTTTGACAGTGGTATCCGGGGCCATCACGACCTTTAACAGATTTTGGATCATGACAGTTAAGGGCTTTCGGGCTTTTAATATAGTATAGCTAGATAGATTTGTTTGAATTTTGCTTATTGTTGTAGGTCCAGAATTCTTATACAATTAAATTATTAATTTAATTTAGTTAATAGTTGTATCTATTATTATTGTTTGCAATTGATTAGTCTGTCACTGCTTTTTTGCGATTACAGAATAGTCTTTATATTCTATCATGTGAGGATTAATGTCACGATGCAAATTCCATATTAGGCCATGATGGCTCCCAACACCGTTGTTACGCAACCAACACTAATCAACTAGTGAATTCTCATTGAAATGATTAGTAAGTGATAACTTCCCCTTGTCCATAACTTGAAAAATTAGGAGTTTAGGATTTAAGCACAAATAAATGGAAGCAATAATTGCGAATTTAAATCATGAAAGTAAACCAAAAATTCATAAGTCTACTAATGTGTGTGCCAATTCCCGGTGTCATAATTATGTGGGAAATCTAGTAGAATATACAAAATCATACTATTCTATTATTTGGAAAAGAAATAGACAGGAAAATAAAGATATAAGAGAGACTCCAAGTGCTACAGAACGACTCAAAAGGGCAGCTCACCGAAAAATCTCATGCTGAGGAGTCAATCTACGCAACAGACTGATGGCCAGATGCACCTGCCTCAATGCCTGTACAATCAAGTGCAAATTATAGTATCAGTACATACAAATATGTACGTAGTAAGTATCTCATCTAACCTCAAAGAAGTAGTGACGAGAGATCAACTCCGATACTTACTAGGGCCAACAATATAGTAATATGAAGTTCCAATTCTTAGAGCATAATGTAGGTAGATAACAATCAAGCGCAAACAAGAATAATAATTGAGAAACCCTTCCATCATATTTAAGAAGTCAAGGCACTTTCTTTATTTAAAACAATTGGCTTTTCGAGCAACAAAGCATACAACTATAAAGAGTTCCAATTCTATTATCATACACAAATGCTACCGAGGAGGTTCGGCCCAATCCAACATAAAAATAAAAAGCGCATTGCCGAGGGTCTAGCGACATGAACCATAGATACATCTATTCACCCCGCTCGCATATCATACATGTGACGCGCTAAAAACATAACCCCGCTCGCGAATCATACATGTGAAGCGGTCAAACATAATTTTTATCATTTGAATCATAACCCTTACTTGATTCTTTTTCAAAAATGAAGACAATTCAACATGAAGCCTTTAAATCCTTATAATTTCCTCAACTTAATTCCTTTCATAACAATTAGCGCATATAATCAAATAATAGTGCCCATAAAGTATGGTGTATCCTAGAATTACCCGGACATAGCAAAAATAGTAGCTACGAACGGACTATCATCACTTCGTACGTATGTTATTCCCCTGTACACGGTGAAATTAAAGGACTTAATTTCCCGTTGCCGAGGCATTCCGGAAGCAAGCCTTGGGATCTCAAGGTAGGAGCTTGTGGCCTCATCCTCGACCTCGGGGGTTCGTCAAATCCCGACTCGGCGGAAGCAAAAAACGAAGCTAGGACAAAGGAAGAAACCTCCTAGGCGCACAGCTATATCTAACAGGCCCAGCCTACCTAGAGCCTATGTTGTGTCATCATGTCAATCCATCCCATAACCGTGCTTTGCATTTTATTCTCCATGTACTTGTAACCGAGATTCCCCTCCTATATAAAGTGGACTCGCCCCTCTTTGTAGGGAGTTCGCTGCTGCTCTATTTCTCCATAAGTGCAATAATATCTCTCTCTCTCTCTCAATTTCCTTCTAAGCCACTTGTTCTTGTTGATCCAAGGCCACCTCGGTGTTCATTATCTTCTTACTCGTTCTATGCCCGTCTAGCTGTGCAATGGCCATAAATATTCTTACTTAATCATATCTTTGCTTGTTATCCCTTCCCTGACTGTTCCCGATAGCATGATCCAGGTTCGATCCTCGGCCCCGAAGCCTCCATCGACCTGCTCCACGCTCGGGCAACGAGCCCCTTCAGTTTGCTTATTACCTCGATTTAACTCGTATTTCATCATTACACCGTGTAATCTCAACACTATTGCCCTAACAGCTAGCTTGAGAATATATCACATATTTTTAGAATCCCATTTATAAATTTAAGTATTGTTACCATTTTCGCGGTAAATAGTTTGGCGCCCACCGTGGGGATAAAAATAATAGTGATCATTTTCTTGCTGGTTTTGTCATTAAAACACACGATATCCTTCACTCTTTTCTTGTCCAAAATCTTTCAATTTTTGTTTAATGTCTGGCTCGGTGAGAAAAATCAAGAACGACTACCTCGAGAACCGAGGAGAAAGCAGTATGGTTGTTCCAGTGGTTGACGCAATGCCACAGGACCCTGATAACACATTTGGGTCAAGTCAAGTGGACGCGGGCTTGCGAGGCACGCGACTAGGTAATGAAGCCCCGCGCACCAACGATAGCATACAACCCGCTGACCAACAAAAAACTCAAAAATCCTCGGCCCGGTTGGAACGGGAAAATAAATTTTCTTATTATCCTTGAAATGTTGCAGGAACAACAGATGGCCATCGCTCAGCTGCGAGATCGCCCAAAGACTCCCGACGCAGTAGCAACGAGGACACATTCTTACGATGAGCCAGAATCTGAGAGGTCAAGTGATGATGAACTGGCGTTCGACCTCGGCGCGGTAGAGATACTGCGGAATCCCCTCAAAAGGATCAGATCAGATTCGAGGGAGTTTTCGTAACAATCCCCCCCAGGGGAACAACTTTGGAACTCGCCCTGCAGAAACCTAGAATATCAGGACTCCCCAGATGCGGTGGACCTTGGCTCCCTACGGGCACTCCACCACCCTTGCGTGCTCGTTTGAAGATAGCAAACCCCGAGACAACGGGTACAAGCCCTTCTCTCTGAGGAACCTCGAAGACACTCTCATGAAGGAAACCGAGGCACCGCGCCACCGCCTGGCATCCGGCCTCATGGACTCGCTCGATATGCCACATTGGTCTTTTGCGGAAGCACACGCACGTATCGATAAAACAATACCAAAAAGGCCCGGCACACCCAAGGCCAACCAGGTAAGGAACAAAATATCACGAAGAGCCCCAGCCCGTTCCCCGATAGGAAGAGTGAGGTCTCTCCCGATTTCGAATGGTTAGACAGCACAGGCATTCACCCAAAGCCTAAACAAGACACACCTAACGACTCCAGGACATTTCAAGAAAGGGCTGGTCGACTGACCGTACCCGGTGTTAGCCTTAAATCAGAACTGTAGGGAACCATCCAAAAATCTCATCGGCCTCGGTATATCCAAGCAGACCCCCGGCAAAGAATCTGACACGAAGCAGATGGAGATATTACCCATGCGCAACAAGTGAAAGGAACGATTTGAGGTGCAACCTACCTCACGACTGTAGGGAGATGGACCGAGGACAGCATCCTCGAGGAACCTTCAATGGAGCAAGGTTCAACAAAGCACAGCTGGTAAGGAAACCCTGCCTAGCTATGCACGATTTCCACATCGCTACATCAAATATCGTGATCACCATAAGCAAAGCCGAAAGTACTGGACAACCCAGACCTGTTCGATCAAAACCCTTGCAAAAGAAATATGGCTCAGCACAGGAACCACAGGGTGCACGAAGCTGCCAGCTCGGGAGAACGACGACTGTGTTGTTCGACGGGGATCGCCACCAAGTATCATCGAGCAGTCAGGAAGGAAGGAGACCAGGAAAAGTAAAACCGACAAGCCGTGTTGTATTGCCACGACAGTAAAAAAAGGGCTACAACACCCTTCAAAGTTTCAAAAAATACAGTAAGAAAGTACCCACCACCGGGGCGGAGGATCCGGGGAATGTTCCTAAAGAATACCCCTAAATCCCCAGGAAGGGACTCCTAGATTCCACCTCAGCCTCGTATTAACATGCTGGTAACCTCTCTTTTTCCTCATGTATATTATAAAAGTTGAAGCATGACCGTGAATGCAGGAAATTTGACCAATTACAGCAACGACGTTGGACCAAAGCCGATAGGGCAATTCGGACTGACGAACCGAACAACCCCCACTCTTCGAACCATTGATGGACTCCGGACGCCGATCGCCACGACTGTCAAGAAAGTAGATTCCTCCTATACAGCTCTCTTGAGTTCGAACCGGGATGCCGAGCCCGTGAAGTGCAGACATGGCATTTGAATGACAACATGCACGCTGCCCGGAAGCGATGTCAGCACCTCTCCGCTAAAGAGGACGGGACCCCTAGATAATGTTGGGACTTGGGCATTCAAGGAAAAGCCACGCGCGATGGGAGGAAATCCCTCATCGTCTAACCAGCCGCCGGCGCCAACTCCAAATCTCAAAATGGTGCATGCGTATCCCGCAAAAAGGAAGAACTACTCCACTCCTTCGATTGTCTTTTCTTTTTTTACTAACCTACATGCAGGCAGTCGGCCAAGGCATTCATAAATCTCGAACTCCACTCGGAGATCCGAGGCCCTTGCAGGATCTGCTGAGCTCTCTTTCCTCGATAGGGTTTGCGACCCATAGGTCTCACCAACAAGATTATTAGCAGAGAAGCGTGCTTCCAGACTACGACGAGATCATTGGGCTTCTTCCTATAGTCGAGTGACGCGCGATAGTTTTCTCTTAAAAAAGCCTCATCTCCTCTGAAGGGTCAATAAATGGCGGGTTAGTTCTCGAAAGAGAACCATACAAGCGAGCCAGATAGTCGGAGGAGCCGAACTCGTGCGGGCCGAGCTCATGATACCAAGACAATATGTAGTTATAACACGTATCTACACCGATCAATGAAGAATATATGTGTTTTTTTGGCATTCCATCACAACCTATATCAGCTCCAAGCAATAAAAAATATCTTCTCGGAATTTTCTATTTCAAGAAAAATTATTTCGACATATTCGCGATAAATGCTTCTCCATCAAACAAGATCCGATATACTCGGAGAGTTAAACGATTCAGTACCCCTATGACCCCAGGGTCGGGACTCTGGGCTCACGAAGCCCTCGCAATACGGCTCCAAGTCTACAAAAGCCGTTATTTAAGCCTAAACTGATCCGATGTACTCGGAGACTCAATGTAAACAATTCGACAACTTGCACGACCCCAGATTCAGAACTCCGAGCTTATCAAGCCCTCGGAAAACAACTCCGAGCTCACGAGAAGCCGTCTTCAAGCAAACTTGATGACTCGGAGGCTGTTGCCAATCGCCACGCGCTGGAAAATCCACAACACAACCAGATCTCCATACACTTTAAGACCTCAACAGGCATGGCAAACTATAAGACCTCAACAGGCATGAAAAATCCCGCAGTTTAGGCTATACGGTGCATTTGTAAGAATCCCTAAAGGGCATACCCTCTGTGTAGATGCCTGAAACTGCCTCTCGAGATCAAAAATGGCTCCGGTAAAACGCACATGACTCTGATCAAAACGGCTGCTACAACCCAAAAAATGCGACTTGAGGATGCCCGACTGTCGCTAAAAAATCCTCCAAATCTACTTTGGAAAGAACCGGTTAAAACAGGCTTCCCTCCACAGGCAAAAACAAGCTCCGACCATGTCGGCTCCAAAAATGTAAGATCTTCGATCTACTTGACCTACAAGCTATGAACCTTACGAGGTGCCCAAATCATCGCCGACAAAGACCTGAAATCGAGGTTCCTCTAGAAGCGATGAGAAGTAAGGCAAAATATTACAAAAAGACCTTAACGAGCGGATACAAAGCCTATACAATGGCCACGAGCAAAAAACAGCGTAAGAGCCATCGTCGCCAGCTAAGCAAGCCTAAGGGCTACATATCGAAATGTCTTTATGACCAGATAGCATAAGAGCCATTGTCGCCAGCTCTTATGGGTCGATTACAACTCGAATCTAGGGGTCGATTACAGCTCGAATCACAACGCGATTCAGAGACTGGACCCAAAAAGTGCAATATGCCTAAGGGCACGACATAAATACCATCGTCGCCAGAAATGTAGTAAAATCTAAGGGTCAACTACAGCTCAAATCACAACGCAACTCGGAGACTGGGCCCAAATATTGCAATACGCATACGGGCACAGCATAAGTAATATTGTCGCCAGCGGGAAATCCATGATAATACGAGGGTCAATCACAATTCGGATTGGTTGAGCCCAAAAATTATGATATGCCTAAGGGCCCAACACAAAAGCCATTATCGCCCACCAGAGAATCAGGGAAACCCAAAAGGTCAATTACAGCTCGAATCGCAACGCGACTTGAAAATTGGACCCAAAAAATATAGTGCGCCTAAAGGTGCGGCACAAGCGCCACTGTCGTCGCCCCAAGATTTGATATGATATGAAGGCTAATTGCTGCCCGAGTCGCAGCACGACTCGAGAACTGGGCCGCCAAAATAGCTAAAAAAAGCAATATGCCTAAGAACGTGGCTTGGATGATACCGTCATCAGCCAACTAAATCCCTAGGCCACACGACCGCATGATCATTTTATCCCAGAAGCACAAAGGGCCATCACCACCCACAAGCGCGGGCATAAAAAATTCAAAGACATGAATGCTCGAGTTGAAACCCGACTCGAAAACTAAGCCTAAATAGCCAGGACGAGCATTAAGGCCCAGCGCCTGCTCATATAAAAAATCACACCTAGGGGTCCCCGGGACCGTCCGACCAGTTCCAAATTAAGAGAGACCTTGCCAAACGCCAAGACCAACCTGCTTGATAAGAAAGAACAACAGGAAAAAGGTACAGAAGAAATAAAACTTTGAAACTTCTCCTTATATATCATGTGTGCGAGAAAAAGAACATTCTCCATCTACAGGCATGCCCTACATATATTCAGAGCCAAGCTACAAAATGGCAAAACCTACCTTCTGTGCTAAAGAGCTACAGCTTGCCAAAATTGCCCTCCGCGACATCGACACAAAGAGACCGAGCATCGCGTTCATCCGCCCGTGCTCGAGCCAATTCCTCTGAGAGAATAAAGCCCCCTGCTCCAATTTCTTCGAACACCTCCCTTCGGGCTTTACAACAAACATATTCCTCTATCTCCGCTCCCGGTCCAGGGTCTGCTTCAGCTCAACTTGGGTGTTAGTGGCATCCTTCACACAAATTGCCATCTCACGATCGGCCTTGGCTCGGTTCAGCGCCGCCTTCGCCCGGGCTATAATTATCTTGGCTCTGACCTTCAAGAGGTCCAATTCAAGTCTCCCAATCATATCCTCTTGAACTTTGGCATTGTCTCGAATCAAGCGGAGTTGGACCTCGAGGGCAGGGATTTTGGCCAAAGCATCTATCTCCTCCAAAGCTCGTGCCTGCGCTTGAGCCCTTAGCTCCCCGCAAGCAATTCTGACGTGGTTGACATCCCCTTTGAGGGAGTCTAAAGCCTCCGACATTTTCCGCAGCTGGTATAGCAAAGAGGAATCAGCCTCAAGGCCAAAAAGAAGCAAAACACACACTGCTAGAAAATTACCTGCTCTGCCAAATTGCTCTCATAGTTCGAACTCCGATGCGCCTCATATCGCCAATGCTGCAGCTTGACTCCCTTCTCCTCGCTGAGGAGCCTATGGGACTCACCCTCCTCCCGAATTGTTTGGAGCTTGGCCCCTTAACGGAGTAGTTCAGACCTAAGCCCATCACAGGCTTGCGGAAGGAAGGATAAATAGAGGGAGGAAGACACAGGATGCAGGCGAACTATGCATAAACTCACCACAAAATGGAGCCGACAGACTTTCTCGAAGTCAAAGCACACTCCTATTAATATTTTCTCTGCAGCTCTAGAAAAGCCAACCTCGTGCACGACATGCACATCTAAAGGAACCTCCGATTGGGAATCAAGCACTCCGGGGATAGCAAATTCGGGTAACACCCCCTCTTCGGAGATACGAGCCCGGTCGGTGCCACCAAAAGCTCCTTCACATTGCAAATTTCAATCTCCCTCATTGACATCGCCCCTCGAGCCAGAGGCCAACAGCTCCTCCCCCTTTTAAGAGCAATATTGCCTCGTCCCAAATAACCTCCCTTTATCTACAAGCGGTGAATCCAACATAAATGGAAGGTAAAACTGTCACCTTGGGTATATGAAGGTATAGCAAAGATAACGTATGCATGTACCTCGATGTTGCGCCCCCTATTCGGTGCAGAGCACAGCTCGTGACCTGCGTTCATCATAGGACGAATGGGCGACCAGCTTCCGTACCCAGACGGGCAGATCATGGACTTCACCTGACATCCACGAAGTTGCTGCCATAGCGAAAACAAAATTATTACTTGGATGATTTTTGCTATAAACGGGATCTGATAAGGTTCCATACGCCTCACTTACGAGTGTGATTCCACTCTTTAGGAAATGGAAAGAACTCTGCAGGGATAATGTCATTCGTCTGAACCTGGGTGAACCAATCGGCCCACTCTCGATTCCTACCTTCCTCGTCATCTATGAAAAAGGGAATAGATGAGTGGCACCTCAGAATTATCAGACCCCGATGATGGAAGGGCAGGTACAACCTGACAAGATAATCGAGCATCAACTCGAGCTCGGCCTTCTCCGTGAAGAACCTCATCATCAACACCGTTCGCCAAAATGACGGATGGATCTGCGCCTGGGTAACCCGATATTTTAGACCAAACTCAAGCACAATCCTATTAAGAGGGGCAAAGGCAAAAGGATATAAATACACGTTCATGAATCCCTCAGTAGAATTCGCAATACCCTCGTCGGGGGAAAGCGCCTACAGGACTACCCTTTTGCTCCACCCATAGTATCTCCTCGCCATCTCCAGAAGTTCTCCCCTTAGCAAAGATGTCATCTCCAAAGCAAACTCACTTGATTCCTAAGCACCAGGAGCAGCGCTCTCGGCCTCTTGTCGGATCGGTCCCGAAGCAGTTTCCATAGCTATGATAGAGCTAACGGAGAAAAGAAAAGGTACGCACCAATACTTTCACGCCTAGAAATATGCAGTCCCCTATACCTAAACGGAAAGGAGGCTATTAGAAAATAGTAGAGTTTTGCAGAGCAGCTGAGGTCGCTCCACATATATAAAAGCAGCGATGATTCACCTGTCCGAGACAAGCCTCGGGAAGCTCACGACCTCGATACAGATTTACGGGTCGATACTAAACCCTGAAAACATCCTCGAACAAGGAGTCACAGCTCGAGGAGTCTTTCATATTATCTCCACGCATGGGATAGCACTCTACGACAAGAAACCACCGCCTAGAGAGGTCGGGCCTCGATGAGCTCTCATCAATCGGCATGCAATCCAAGGCAAACAACTGATCCCACAAATCACTCTCTCTAAGAAGGAAGAGCAAATACAGGAAGCTCCAATCGTGAAAACTACACAAAGGCCCGAGAAAGCCCCCAAGAAACATAGGCAAACTCCTCAGCGGAAGCCAACCTTATATTTTCTAAAAAGGTGATCTACATCAAGGTTAACAAGGCCGCCCGGGCACCCGAAGATGACCTCCATCTGGGGTAGCATCCCCGAAAGCCCCAGAATTCATTGCGTGATCTCCGAACAAGTTAGCAGACCTCGAAACTCAATGCGTGATCTCTAATCCATCCGATCGACCCAGGGTTGTCCCTAAATATGATGATGGGATCGAAAAGAACCCATGTCGATCGGCAAGAAATTAGGGCAAACACTTGCGTCTGAACTAGGTATCAGCGATCAGCAACACAAAAAGAAACATTCGAAGAGCCTCAAAGGGCGTGAAGGCATACCGAAATAAGGCAAATTCGAAATCAGAGATCGACAAAGTTCATATCTTATTCATAAAAGTTTGAGCACAAACAGCCCTTGAGGGATCGTGACATGATTGCGAGAGCCCACAAATGGTCTCTACATAGAAGTAAAGAAGTAGAATGGTACATATAGTGAAGATCCGGGTCCTGATTTAAATGGTCAGCAGTCCGTCTTGGTGTCGGCACTTCCAAAAGCTACCTTCTTCGGGTGCACAACCTTAATGGAAATATTTCCAGGAGCACCCTCGGAGGCCCTGGCTCAGTTGTCCACTTTGACATTTCCAAAGAAAATGAACCTGAGAGAAAGTGAACGGATACATGCGCAAGGTGAAGACCCGAAGACCGATCTACCTCCAAAAGTCCGCAATAGAGCCCTGCAAGCACGCCTCCTCGGGAGTTCATCCTAGCCTTCCACACTGATATCCCCAAAAGGGACAGAGCAAGTCACAGGAAAGGATGAAAAAATGTTGTAGCTCTCCGAAGCCCGAGGACCTTCTTTGGCCAAGGAAGACTCGGAGAAGCAGCCAACCGAATAGTCCTCCGTCCCACTTGCACGGCTACTTTGAAGCCACTCATTGGAACCTCCGGCCGTGTAAGCCTCCGACTCGAGGCAGAGTGTCACGTCGAGCTAGGATATGAAGGTGAGCAGCAGTGTATAATCCAAGCCCCCTTTTGAGCAGCGGTGCATAGTCCAAGCAACTATCTACATAAGAAAGGAATCGACTCTCCATTTATCATTATCCCGACCCAGTAGTAGTAGAAAAGGTTGGTGTATCAACAACCACGATGACAGTAGGATGGTACATCTGCATTCGGTGTAAAGAAGCTCTGGTAGAAGGCTACAAGACCGCTCCAGGAAGCTCCTCGAAATGACGACTTTTAAATCATAAACCACAACCATGATATTCAAAGGGGGGAGGAAGGGGATAAGAAAAGAAAAGGCAAGCAAGCTAGCGGAAACTGTGAGATGATGAAAAACAAGGCCAAGGCACCCCCCATTTATAGGGGACTACGGCACGGTCATCCAGGCTTCGGAAGATTGACCAACGGGCGCAGTTAATGCATCTACGAAAATTGAACCAGTGGCGGCACCTATACCTTGGGAAGCAAAAATCAAAGAATGAAATGAATGAGGTAGAAAAGCACGAGCTAGAGGATGCATTATCAGTATGAGGTCGCCTAAAGAAGCTCGAGGATTCAGGTGCCAAAATCATCTCCCATCTCTTCGATACGGGAAATGCGGAGACTATCTATACACGGTGAAATTAAAGGACTTAATTTCTTGCTCGAGGAATTCCGGAAGCATGCCTGGGGATCTCGAGGGTAGGAGCTCATGGTCTCGTCCTCGACCTCGGAGGTTCGTCAAAGACTGACTCGACGGAAGCAAAGAACGATGCTAGGACAAAGGAAGAAACCCCTTAGGCGCACAACTATATCTGACAGACCCGGCATATCTAGAGCCTATTTAGTGGCATCATGTCAATCCATCCACATCACCGTGCTTTGCATTTTATTCTCCACGTACTAAAGCGAGATTCCCCTCCTATATAATGGGGACTCACCCCTCCTTGTAGAGGGTTGGCTGCTGTTCCATTTCTCCATAAGTGCAATAAATCTCTCTCTCTCTCTCTCTCTTTTCTTCTAAGCCACTTGTTCTTGTTGGCCTGAGGCCACCTCACGTTCATTATCTTCTTACTCGTTCTATGCCCGTCTAGCTGTGCAATGGTCATAAAGAGGCTTACTTAATCATATATTTGCTTGTCATCCCTTCCCCGACTCTTCCCGATAGCACAATCCCAGTTCGAGCCTCGGCCCCAAGGCCTCCATCGACCTGCTCCACGCTAGCACAATAGGCCCCTTCGGTTTGCTTATTACCTCGATTTAACTTGTATTGAATCATTACACCGCGTAATCTCAACATAATTGCCCGAACAACTAGCTTGAGAATAGATCAAGTATTTTTAGAATCTCATTTACAAATTTAATTGTTGTTACCATTTTCACGGTAAACACCCCCCACAAATAACCACATATTAATTAAGTTTACCTATGGAAAAATTTACCTCTTACAAAGTTAGAAAAGATACTTACCTCGTTTCTAGTCTACTTCCAACTCAAGAATGCGCTCAAACCCTCAAACTGGAGAAAAACAATCCGAAACTATTCAAATAGTATAAAAACCAATCATGATAGGTTCACAAGTTCATATTTTGGCTATTAAAGTGATTATCCAACCGTAAAGGTAAGATTCCTAAAATTGACCCCGGGCCCACTTGCCCGAATTCCGGAAAGTTTTGAAAGAAGTACAACCTATAACCTAAGGAACATATATATATGATTATTACTAAGTTTCATGGTAAATTTCGTGGTAAAAATCTCATTCTTGCAAACCCCTAAGTTTTTCTCTAATCCCATGATTTTCACTAATCTTTTCATGTTAATCTACTCAAAATATAAGTATTTAACTCACATATAGTAGAAATTACTTTCCTCCAAAAGCTTGGTGAAAACCCCCTCTCAAGAAGCTTTAAAATCACCCAACAATGGAGTGAATGAGACAAAAACTTCTAAGGCCCGTATTAAATGAAGGCCACTGCCTTCGGCGATTTCTGCACTTGCAGTCATGGGCTGCACCTGCACCCTCGCATCTGCGGACAATGGTCCGCTTCTATGGAATTCATTGGGCCGTCTGCGACCGTTTCGACGAAAGGCCCACCACTTCTGCGGTTTTGCTTTTGTGGAGGAGGGGCCACATCTGCGGGTTCTGGGCTGCCCACCCTTGGCCGCTTCTGCGAGTCAAGGCCCGCAACTGCGACCTTGCACCTGTGGCTTACCAACCGCAGGTGCGGTTATGACAGAAGCTGGGGCTTTAACTCTTGCTCAAAATTTTCAACTTATTCAAGCCTCGTCCTATTGACGCTCGGAACCCCCGGGGCCCCGCCCGAACATCCTCACAAGTTTGGAATGATAAAACCAACTCGCTCGAACCCTCGGAATGCCCGAAACAATATTAAAATTAAGAAACACACCCTAAAACCAATTTTATCAAACATATGAATTTCAAGTTCTTCAATTTACCTCGAATTTGCCGAAACATACTTATACTACTCAGATTGACTCCAAATTTTGTGTGCAAGTATTAAATGACATTACGGAACCCGTTTGGACCTCGGTATCATCAAAACCCGCTCCAAACCAAATTTAAAGAACTTCTAAAACTTTGTAGAACCAGCTTTCACTATTAGGCGCTGAAATGCTCCCGGGCCATCTAAAACTTAATTTGGGCATACGCGCAAGTCTGAAATCATCATATGAATCTAGTGGAACCATCAAGTCACGATTCCGTGGCCGTATACTCGAAATATTGACCGAAGTCAAGCTTGGCCTTTTAAGCCAGCTTTAAGGAACCAAGCCGATTTCAACCCAAACTCTTCCAAATCCCGAATCAACCATCCCCGCAAGTCATAAATCAATAAAATCAAGTACGAAAAGTCTTAATTAGGGGAACGAAGTTCTAGAAAGCACAATGACCAATCGGATCGTTGCAATTAATTCATAATCTTAGGTTATAGTGAAGGAATTAAATTCCTCGAGGAAACATAATATAGTGTATTATGGGCTTGGAAGTTCTTTCGGTTTAACTAGTTTATTTTTGGCTTACTATTTCAGAACACAATTGCTAACAATAAAGAAAGAGTCCAAATATAAGTACCCGATAAAAAATTTGAGATGCACACAAACTAGCTACAACACCACCAATATACAAAAATAACTTGCTCTACTAAATTTGCTTGAATCTACTGAGACGGCTCTTTAAATTTACACTCACAAGGTACAATACATGTCTTCAAAAAAAGAGAAAAAGGAAAAAGGGTACAATACATGTCTCCCACTAGAGTTTGTCACATGCACAGCGGGATGTTAACACGGACATCTCATAAAAACTATAAAAGAAATATAGAATTTTACACCCAGACGTATTAATTTTTGTCTAGGCACCTCGACCATATGAATAGTTATCTCTTATATATATTTTTTAGTTAATAAGTGTAATAATAATCTTTTCTCCAAATATGAGTTGCTCTATGGATGGTGAATATTATAGAAATTTACCTTCTATAGCAAATCTTTAATTTTATTTATTATAAATAAATATCCTTTTAAAATATTATTTTGTATAACTATCACTTAGGTTTTACGGCAAAATATGTATTTATAGTCACTTTCTACCATTTAGCCATTAAATACGCTAGATAATATTTTTATCTCTTCTACTTTCTGTAGACAACTTCAAAAACCACTATCTCTCTCCACCATCTCTCTCAGCGCCAGTCATTTCTCCATGAATACAACCACGAATACATATTACCCAGTGTTTCCAAATTCACTTTAATTCCACGCATTTACACCTCAAGCTAGAGATTACTAATGTGTCTGTTTGCATGTTTGTAGGTATAATAATATACGACAACAAATGTCAATGTCCATACATGATCATTGTTCGTATGAAAAGTAAAAGAACCGATTAGTCGAAGTTACTTGCTGGAGTACAGTTGTTCCTTAATTAAATATGTAACTCAATTTTCTGTCTCTTCTTTTGCATTGTCGTTACCACCGCCATCGCTGCTGCCGCAACCAATCTTTGACCTAAACCTTCTAAAGAGCAAAACTATACCATCTCTTCGGATATGAACAAATGTGGGAGAAAGAGGGGAAAAAGAGCAGACAAAGAGATAGTTTAATTTTGAGAAATCTTTGAAAGAATCAACACTTCTTGATGCGGAAAAGAGAAGAAACTTATGGATGATGATTCAACTTTATTTTCATTGTACTCAATGTATCTCGCAGTATTCAATGCATTTCATTATATTCATTGCCTTTAATTTTTTCTGCTTTTTCAATATATTCACTGTATTTAATTATATTCAATGTAATTATATAATTGCAAAGCTTTACTTTGTTTCACAGTTTTGTCTAGCAGTATATATTTAGAAGTACGTATTCAATTTATTGTGGAATGTATTCACATGTTTTTTTAATTAATATAATATATATATATATATATATATATATATATATATATATATATATATATATATATATATATATATATATTTTTATGCAGTATGTATTCACATATTTTTTCAATATAGATGATCTGCTATACTTCATGTATTCAATGTATCGTATGTATTTAACTGTATTCAATATAATTTGTCACAACCCTAAGACCGACCTAGTTATGGTGGCGCCTGTTGTGAAACTAGGACAGCCAACATAATTCCTGGATTCAACCAGTATTCAATAAATAGTCATTTTTAAGCCATTAATTAATTAATAATCTCATAATGTATGTTTAGATTAATAGTGCGGAATAAATAAACAAGAGCGACATCGGGGTGTCACAAGTCACGAGCATCTACTAAGGTCTGAGAACAATGAAGTGTCTGAAAATAAACTATAACAGGCTAAGAAAGATAAGAAGGAGAGAGCAAGGCTGCGAACACCGGGCAGCTACCTTGCTAACTCCGATGACTCTGCCACTAAGCAATCAACACCCACTACCGAGTTCAGAAATACCTGAATTCGCACACAAGGTGCAGGAAGTAATATGAGTACGCCAGCTCAGTAAGTAATAAAAGTAAATAAAAGTTGAGCAGTAAGAAAACACGTAAGCCACATCATATCACTACAACAAATACATTATAAGTGCAAAACAATGCACTAAAGCAATAACACTCGTAAAAGCATCTCAGTTCAGTAAAAACCCTTTCCTTCTAAAACATCTTCCAATAGTTTCAAACGAGTGATAAAAATAGTAAAAAAATGATAGAAACGTAAACAGCCCCTCGGGCAAAACATGTATCATAAACTGCCCCCCGAGCATAATATCATCAGAACCAGCCCATCGAGCTACCTCACAGTCACTCACATTCTACCCTCGGGCATAACATGAATCAATAACAGCCCCTCAGGAAAAACATGGATCAAGAACAGTCCCTCGGGCAATAACAAGAAACAACAACAACCCCTCGGCTACATCACATCACTCACACTGGGTAGCCGCGCTCACTAGGGGTGTACAGACTTTAGAGGGGCTCCTACAGCCCAAGCGCTACAATCAGCACGGACAACTCACATGTTATCACATACCTGTGTTCACTGGAGGTGTGTAGACTCCTGGAGGGGCTCCTACAGCCCAAGCGCTATAACAAGCCATCTCGTGACATAATAAATCAGGCCCTCGACCTCTCACATATCATAAATCTGTAACAGATACTACGGCGCGCATCCTGATCCCATGATATCCTCACAAGACCGACCCTCGGTCTCACTCAGTCATATCTCACTTAAGCCCATCGGGCTGATAGTAAAACAAGTACTCGGCTCAAAATATGATTTATGAAATCAAAAGAAGTGAATAAAACCGATTTATGAAAATAGTAAGAACATAGCATAACTACGTGTAAATATTTAACCGAAAACGGTGAGGAAAAGTGGTAGTAAAAACCCCTTAGGGTCCAAACAATCGGCACAATGCCCAAACACGACATTTAGCCCCAAACACAATAATACTTTCCAAAAATGTAACAATATCAAATAGTTTCCAAGTAAATATGCGACTCAGTAGCCGTACAGGATGGACCAAGTCACAATCCCCAATGGTTCACAACTCCACGCTCGTCATTTAGCATGTGTGTCACCTAAAAATAACACAATGATATGAAATTCAGGGTTTCATACCACCAGGACAGTATTTACAATTATTACGTACCTCAATCCGGTCCAAACTCTAGCCCATGATGCATTTGCCTCTCGACTCAGCCTTTGAATACTCCAAATCTAACCAAAACCAGATTCATATCATTAAAATATGCTAAGGGAACAAAGCCCCCTCGAAAATAACCAATTTACATCAAAAATTCTGAAATTGCTCTAACCCGGCCCCCGGGCCCACGTCTCAAAATTCGACAAATACTCAAAATCTGATAACCTATTCAATTACGAGACTATCCATACTAGTTTCACTTAATTCTGACTTCAAATCGACTTTCAAATTCCAAAAATTCATTTATATGAAGTTTCACAATTTTTCCCAAATTTTCATCCCAAATCTCTATTCAAATGATGAATCCAACATTATAATGATGTATTTTAGCCAAAATTGAGTTAGAATCACTTAGACCGATGGTTTTTTTTGAAAAACCCTCAAAAAATTGCCAAAGCCCGACCTCTCTAAGTCAAAATATGAAATAAAACCCCAAATCTTGTATTTATAGTGCACCTTTCGGATCCCCATCACCGCGGACCACGGTAATCACCGCTGACCGTGGTAAATCCACCACTACAGTGGAAAACGTTAACTGCAATGACTTGCTTTAGTATTTTATCCATCACTTTCTCTATAGTTGTCCAAATTGTGATTTCTTTAGCTTTCACAAAGCTAGCCACGACGGACTACAACTTTTGTTTTTAAATCATCTCGAAATTCCATGTAGATCAAAAGATATAGACTTCCTAAGTCAGACCAGTGAACCTGCGGATTCTTCCTCACTGCAAACCGCAGACCATTTTCCGCTTCAGCGGTAAGACTTCTGCCCCCAGAAAAGATTTAAGCATCAGAACCATTTTCTAAGTTTCGAAATGTCCGGACTCGCTCAAAACTCAGCCGAAACACACCCGAGGCCCTCGGGACCTCAACCCCAACGTACTAACACCTCCCATGACATCATTAAACTTAGTCTAGCCTTCGAATCACTCTAAGAAACACCAAAACACCAAATCAACTTCAGATTCAAGCTTAAGAACTTAGGAACTTTCAAATTTCAGAAACGATGTCGAAACCTATCAATTCAATTTCGAATGACCTAAAATATTGCACACACATCACAAATGACACTACAGACCTACTCCAGTTTTCGGAATTCCATTTTGACCCCAATATCAAAATTTCCACTAACAAGAGGAAAGCGCCAAAATTCAAATTTTGCTAATTCAAGCCTAAATCTACCACTGGCCTCCAAATTACATTCCGAACATGCTCCTATATCCCAAATCACCCAACGGAGCTAATCCAATCATAAAATTTCAAATCCGAGATCGAATACTAAAAAGTCAAAACTTAGTCAAACATTTCAAATTTAAAGCTTCAAGTAGAGAATCATTCTTCCATACCTATTCTGTTCCACCTGAAAATCAAAATTAACGATTTACATAAGTCATAATACATCATATGAGGCTAGTCATTCCCAAGAACTGGCGAGCGAAATGAAAATGCTCAAAACAACCGGTCGGGTCGTTACATCCTCTCCCACTTAAACATACTTTCGTCCTCAAACGTGCCCAGAGTTGTTCCAAAAGCCAATAAATTTCATGTATCGTCACTATGCATATACTCAGGGGTGATCCCATGTGACCCTATCCCATATCGATTCGACAGCTCAACATAACTATAATTTCGAAATCCATCCTAGCCCATAAACCTTAGAACCACACTTCCACTTTCAAAATTATCTATAATTTTAGAATCTCACATTTTTACATTGTATAAGTCCGAACAAGCTGTATCAAACCATATATCATAACCCAAGACGTAATCACGTGATATACCACATAACTCAAACGCTCGTAGCGATAACTTCTAATCACAATGGCTGTTCATACATCCCGATACGGGTAATAAACCCCTATCTAATAAAGCGTCACTTCAACAGTCCCACATACTGCCAATGATAAAAGAAATATGCAGAAAATACAACCATTCCTCAGTTCAACCAGTCTTGGAGCTCCCTCTCCTTCAGCACGGACCATAGTAAATTGCTAAGCCGAACTTCAATATTATCCTTCCAACATGCTGAGATCGAATACAATGGTATCTATTCTAGGTCCAATGACCTCCTTTCTTCCAACTTGACTACTATGGTAACATGACACATCAATACAATCTAAAGAAACAAATCGTGCAATCCGCGCACCAATAAGCAACAATCCCAATGTACTCGAATCACAAAAAAATGACCCAAATGAGAGAGTTGTACTGCAAGCTCAACAGTACCACCACAACACGATGCTAAGAACCCATCATACACCGTAGAACTAGAACACACGAATCTAACCTGAAGGATCATACCTCTACATAACTTTGCGTCAATACGCGATCCTATCCAAACAATGGTCGACACAAAACACATCAAGTCATCATGCTCAAATTCAACAACCACGTGCAATTCGATGTCTAGAACCAAGAGTGAATCACCATAACCACGGAGAAGAAAATGATGCATTGCCATACCAGCCCGAAAGAACATACCCAATGCGTAATCAATTGTGCAATACCCAGATACTCATCTCACTCAAATTCCACTATAAAGCCCAGATAGAACCATTTCCTTTGTGCCTTTAATCTACGAATCAGAATCCCACGTAGCATATAAGAGTAACTCACAAATAAATCTTGGGACATGAATAAGCTTAACAACAACCGAATGGCACCTCTCTCAACAATAGCAATTCGGAGTCAACATATCCGACTTGATGCAGAACACATCCATATTGGGCCAACCAATGAGCCCCAAATTAACTCTAGTCACCCACAATTGATGAAAAACTCTCCGAAAGTCTACAATGACTGAATCACAACACATAATAACCTCTGACTAACCTTGGCTACTTTTTACTTCCACAACCACCAAACAATCAACTCACGAGAACTCCCAGTCTCCAAATCCATAGAAAATACGAATCATCATCTCTGATCTCAACTCCACCGCTTGAATGCCAACACTTCTCCAATTACACAGTCACCTCACGAGGAATACTTCTAAAATTCTTCTATGCCACAAAGCAAAATTTGAACTCCAGTAGTCGATCAAACAAGAGAGTGTCGCAATACCAATAAAGTTTCCATAACTCCCACATATCGCCCTTTATGAAATGTATACTCTCATCAAGCATACGAGAACACAGTACATGAAAATACAGAAGAAGAAGCATGTAACAACATGGTATAGAAAAATATAAGAACACGAGAAAAGAAATACAGTAGAAAAGCATAAGAGAACATAGTATAGGAAAACACAGTAGTAGAAGCATACAAGAACATGGTAGAAAAAAATATATGAACATAGTAGAGGCAAATACACACAAAAGAAAGAGAAACATTTAAAACTTTTTAGAAAGCCCTAGATTGGAAAAGAAATGGTTTTGAAAGTAATTTTTGCAAGAAAAGCTAGAGAAATCGTTTGAGAACTTAGGGAAGGCATAGATACACAATGGATCTAAAGGTATTGGAGAAAACCTTGAAGGGTTAGGGTTTCAGAATAACCCTAGTAGTGAGAAAGGCTTTGAAAGATCACCGATCTAAGTCGGAGAGGTCAAAGTCAGGATCAAGCAAACATGGTACGCCGGAGCAAGGCCGAAGATGATCGTGGAACTCGAATCAAACGAAGCCTGGACCAAACTTCGTCATGTTCAGGCCTTGAATCTTCAAAGATCAGGCATGTAGGAGCAATAGGAGGTGAGTATAGAGCCTCTATAGCCTTGGAAGCCATGGATTCCAATGGCTTTCAGGGTGGAAGTTGTGGCTAGGGTTTGAGAACTTTTGAGAGTTTGAGAGACCGGAGGGTTCAGAGGCGGCTGGTAGGTGGAAATGATTAGGGTTGGTGGGTGTTGGTGAATTAAAAAAGGTAAGAACGAAATGTGGTCGGTGATCATTTTGATCAACGGTTTAGATTAAATAGGGAGCCGAGTGGGTCATTCAAACGGGCAATGGGTCGTAATTTTAGGAATTGGGTTGGGGTTCAATTGGGTTTAATTGGAGTAAAATTTAGGCTACAATCGAAATAAAATCTGGCTAGATTTAAAATAGCTATTTTCCCCTTTTATTTTATAAAAATAGCAAATTAAATTTTGGAAAGAAATTGAAAGTGCTAAAATGATTTATAACATATAATTATCAATTTAAAAATACTGGTCTTAATTTTTTTAAATAAAAATGCAATCAAATCATAAAGGAGACTAATATTGCAGTTATGCAATTTAGCTTTTAAAAATGCTAAACAAATTTGTAAAAATATGCAAAAATTATCTGAGCTATAGTTTAGCATAAATATGAGAATTGAATAAGTGAATTACCAAAGTGATAATTTTGGGAATACTTATTGGATTTTTCTTGATAAAATGAGATAATAAAATTAATTTTAAATATTAAAAAAATTGAGAAAAAATAATAAGACCCTGTAATATACTTATATATGCATATATATGCTATTTTTGAAAGGTTTTTTGCATATGAAAATATATAGGAAAAAATTGGGTATCAACAGCTGCCCCTCTTTGCCCGAGAAAGATGAAAGAGTTGTCGGGTAAAGATATGATGGCCAATTTTGACCGAACGAAATGGTTTGCAGAGGCTGACTGTGCTCTAGTTCTTGAGCTGCCTACATATCCCTGGTCTTACAGGAATCAGGACATATGTAGTTCGGGATCCGTCGGCGGAATATGCCGATGGAAACCTTTTAAGAACGGAGGCAATATTCAGGTTAGGATGAATGGTTAAGGTCCAATAGGGCTGCGGGAACTGCAGCGGAATCGCTCCTGCTGGGATGGTTGCTGCTCGCCGGTTAACCTGCAAATAAACAATACAAGCGCATATTGTACATAAATTTAAACATGATGCAAGTTCCCGTTGGACCATGAATGCTGTTTTTGAACAGTTAGGATGATGTACTGGGCCATGAAACGTATAATAAAGGATTCGCAGGCTATGAAATGATGCTCTCAAGCTATGAGAATGATGCCTCCAAGCCATAATTCCTTTGAATAATGATATGCAAAAGATTAAAGGGATCCTCAGGCCAGGGCATGGTGTTCTCGGGCTAGGAAAATGGTGCCTCTGAACAATGATGCATTTGGACAATTTGGAGATCTTTCAGCCCATATGATGCAGCGCTTGGCAATTTTTCAGCCCATAAGATGCGGTAGGTGGTGATCTTTCAGTTATGCAAGCATAAATAAAGTGGTGATCTTTCAGCCATGCCAGTGCGAATGAAGTAGCGATATTTCAGCCATGCAGGATGTAAAGTAAAGTGGCGATCTCTCAGCTATGCAGGACATAAATAAAGTGGCAATCTTTCAGCCATGCAACTGTAAATAAAGTGGCGATCTTTCAGCCATGCAAGTGCAAATAAAGTGGCGATCTTTCAACCATGCATGCAGATGGAGACAGTGCTTAGTCTCGGGAGGCAGAATGGTAACCTTATGCAATGCAAAAAATGCAGATAGAGACAGTGCTTAGTCTCGGAAGGCAGAATGGTAGCCTTATGCAATGCACAAAATGTAGATGGAGACAGTCCTTAGTCTCGGAAAGCAGAATAGTAGCCTTGTACAATGCAAAAAAAACAGATGGAGATAGTGCTTAGTCTCAAAAGGCAGAATGGTAGCCTTATGCAATGTAGAAAATGCAGATGGAGACAGTGCTTAGTCTCGGACGGTAGAATGGTAGCCTTATACAATGTAAAAAAATGCAGATGGAGACAGTGCTTAGTCTCGAAAGGCAGAATGGTAGCCTTATGCAATGCGGAAACAAAAAATAAACTGGCAGATGGAAATAGAGTTTCTTAGCTGATAACAAGCTTTGATGTTGTGGTCACTGGGGATATTGTGATATAGGGGATATCACTAGTGTGTGTGGCTGGCAAATACAGGAGATATGTGGCAATTCATGAATCAATGTTTTGTCTTGTGGGTGTATAGTATATCATATGCTTTCGTAATCCAAATGGCTGCATCCAAAGAAAAATTGTGAGTTTTGTAAAGGGGAGGTTAGTTCGTATTCGTGCTACCCTTTCTTGACCTATTCGGCTTTGGTCTGGTGATGCAGTATCTATTACTGGGGTAGCATTGCTGAACAAAGCGATCTCGATAATAAACATGCATGAGTTTGTAAAAATATGACATAAGTATATATTTAAGAAATAGTTTTTAGATGAACCGACGACTGTGACGTGGTTCAGGACATTGCAACCTCTCCTCAAAATTCTGCACCAGTTTAACGGGTTGATGCTTCTGGTGGCTGCTTGTGATGATCGACTGAAATTACTTCGGAATTTTGAGGGTCCTCCTCAAAATTCTGTCCTAGTTTCTAATTGTGGGGGAAATGAAAATTTTAAGGAAATGTGACCGAACCCATAAAGCTGTCTACGTATCCTCTCTTAAACGGGAATCGGGTCAGACGTAGTTCAAATTACATCATATAGGAAAGCATAAGATTACACAAACTAGCGCTTAACTGCATCTGAATTGATTAGTTTTCTCCAAACTTTCCCGTCCATTTCTGCAACTATAAGGGCTTCTCCTATCAGAACCCGGTGAACCATGTATGGACCCTGCCAGTTGGGAGAGAATTTTCCTTTGGATTCATCTTGATGTGGAAAGATTTTCTTTAATAGCAGCTGCCCCGGTGTGAACTGTCTTAGCTTGACACTTTTGTTAAAGGCTCTGGACATTCTATTCTAATAAAGTTGACCATGGCAAACTGCGCTCATTCTTTTTTCGTCTATAATAGCTAGTTGTTCATAGCGATTCTTCACCCATTCTGCATCGTCGAGCTCAGCTTCATGTATGATCCTTAGGGAGGGAATTTATACTTTAGCGGGAATGACTGCCTCTGTGCCAAAACCAGCATATAGGGAGTTGCCGCAGTTGATGTGCAGAATATGGTGCGATACCCCAATAAAGCAAATGATAGCTTTCGTGTCACTACTTATGCTTCTCTGTCATCTTTCTCAATATTTTCTTGATGTTTTTGTTGGCGGCTTCTACGGCTCCATTCATCTAAGGCCTGTTGGCTGTGGAATTCTTGTGTTTGATCTTGAAGGTTTCATACACAGCTTTCATTAGGTCACTATTGAAGTTGGAGCCATTATCAGTAATGATTGACTCTGGAATCCTGAATCGACAAACAATGCGATCGCGAAAAAAGTCTGCCATGATTTTCTTAGTCACTACTCTGTAAGATGCTACTTCGACCCATTTGGTGAAATAGTCAATTGCCACTAGGATGAATCTGTGCACGTTGAAAGTGACTGGTTCGATTGGTCCAATAACATTCAATCCCAAGCGGCGACCGTCCATGGTGAGCTTGTTGCATTAAGCTCGTTTGGGGGTACCTTTATCATGTCCGCATGTGTCTGACGGCGGTGGCATTTCCTGACATACTGGATGCAGTCCGTTTCCATAGTCATCCAAAATTAACAAGCTCGGAGGATCTTCTTTGCTAAGTCAAAACCGTTCATATGTGGACCAAGGTCCCTGCATGGATTTCCTCTAGCAGCTTAGATGCTTCTTTTGCGTCGACACACCTTAATAATCCCAAATCAGGAGTCCTCCTATATAGGATTCCTCCTCTGTGAAAGAAGTTGTTGGATAACCTAAGAAGTGTGAGCTTCTGAATAGGATTTGCAAGTTCTAGGTACTCTTCCTTTGCCAAATAGTCCTTGATATCATGAAACTAAGGTTTTCCATCTGCGTCTTCTTTAGCATGGGCACAATAAGCTGGCTGATCATGGGTCTTTACTAGAATGGAAAATGAAGTTTTTGTCTAGATGGTGTATCATGGATGACAAGGTAGCCAATGCATCGGCGAATTCGTTCTGGATGTCAGAATTCTGTCTTTGTGAACTGCTTCCTTAACTCCTGTACGTGATGCAGATATGGGCGTATCTTGGAATTCTTGTTTACCCATTCTCGGAACTGATGTATGAGTAAGTCAGAATCTTCAATCACTAGCAACTCTTGAATGTTCATGTCAATGGCCATCTTGAGCCCTAAGATGCAGGCTTCATACTCGGCCATATTGTTGGTGCAGGGGAATCTGAGCGTAGCTAATACCGGATAATGTTGACCGGTTTCTGACACTAGGACTGCCCCTATACCAACTCCTTTGAAATTTGATGCTCCGTCGGGAAACATTCTCCACCCATCATTAAATTCTGCAATATCTTCTCCTATGAATGACACCTCTTCGTTAGGAAAATACGCTTTTAAGGGTTCGTATTCTCCATCCACGGGGTTTTCGGCCAGGTGATCTGCTAGTGCCTGTCCCTGATTGCTTTCTGAGTCACGTAGACAATGTCAAATTCACTCAATAGGATTTTCCATTTTTCGAGCTTGTCAGTGGGCATGGGCTTCTGAAAGATATATTTCTAAGAACCCATCCTTGATTAGAGATATGTAGTATAGGGACAGAAATAGTGCCTCAGCTTCTGGGCTAACCAAGTTACAGCACAACAGGTGCGTTCTAACAGAGAATATCGGGCCTCATATGAAGTGAACTTTTTGCTGAGATAATGGATGGCATATTCTTTCTTTCCCGTTTAATCATGCTTCCCTAGGACACAACCGAAGGCACCATCTAACACTGCGATATAGAGTAACAGAGGTCTACCTAGATCAGGCGGGACTAAGACTGGTGGCATTGACAAGTATTCCTTGATTCTGTCGAAATCTTTCTGGAAGTCATCAGTCCATGCGGTGGAAGCATCCTTCTTCAACATCTTGAAGATTGGCTCACAGATAACTATAGATTAGGCTATGAACCGACTGATGTAGTTAAGTCTCACCAAGAAACTCATTACGTCCTTCTTGTTCCTTGGTGGTGTCAATTCTTAAATGGCTTTGATCTTCAATGGATCTAGTTCTATCCCCTGACGACTCACAATAAACCCAAGCAATTTCCCAGCTAGAATGCCAAATGTACATTTTGCGGGATTCAGCTTTAGGTTGTACCTTCTCAGTCTATTGAAGAACTTCCTCAGATCTTCCATGTGATTAGTGGCCTCCTTTGACTTAATGATGACGTTGTCTACGTATACCTCGATCTCCTTGTGTATCTTATCATTAAAAATGGTGGACATAGCCCACATGTAGGTGTCCCCTGCATTATTTAACCCAAACGGTATCATCTTGTAGCAGTACATTCCCCACGGTATAATGAAAGGCGTTTTCTCAGCATCCCCTTCGTCTATCCAGATCTTGTGATAGCCAGCGAAACAATCCATGAATGATTGTAGTTCATGCTTGGTACAATTGTCGATCAGAATGTGTATGTTTGGCAAAGGGAAGTTGTCTTTCGGACTGGCCCGGTTGATATCCCGGTAGTCGACACAGACTCTAACCTTCCCATCTTTCTTTGGCACTGGCACAATGTTAGCAAACCATGTCGGGTATTCCACTACCCTGAGAACCTTAGCTTTGACCTTCTTAGTGATTTCTTCCTTAATTTTAAAACTCATATATGGCTTGAATTTTCTGAGCTTCTGTTTTACTGATGGACATGTCGGATCAGTCGAAAGTTTGTGTGCTACAATAGGT
This sequence comes from Nicotiana glauca, assembly GCA_026770625.1. Lineage (NCBI taxonomy): Eukaryota > Viridiplantae > Streptophyta > Magnoliopsida > Solanales > Solanaceae > Nicotiana > Nicotiana glauca. The sequence goes on from MU724659.1 coordinate 161,310, forward strand.
GTACTCAGCCCAGTCATGTCGTCGTATGACCAGGCGAATATGTCCTCATATTCTCTTAGAAACTCTGTGTATTACTTCTTTTCTGACGGTGATAAGTGAACGGTGATTCGTGTTTCTTTAATTGTTTCTGCATCTTCCAGGTTAACAATCTCCGTCTCGTCCAGGTTGGACTTATTTCTGTTCTCAAAATTCTCAACTTCTTTAATAATCTCTTTCGGTATATCATCTTCCTCTGAATCTATATCCATTTGTTGCATTGTCTCGTTGTATGTCAAAATCATTGGTTCATCAAGATAAGTAATAGTAATGCTGTATAAGTAAACTAATGAGAGAAAATAATAAGGGTAAGATTTATAAGAAAACCGAAATGCTTTGATAAAATCCATAACTATTTTTGAACATTGGAGCCCTTTCTTGCAAAAAAATAAAAATGCGAAAGGAAAGCCTTGAAAAAAAAAATAGTGCATGATGCTTGTTCAGCCCTGTTACCTTGAGGCTTGCAGGGCTCTGGTGGTTTTGATAGTCCAGTTATTAAGGCATGCTCCTCTGCTTACAGCCTGTATGGAAGGGCCTTCCTCCCCTCCTCCTCGAAAACAACACAACAATCCAGGTCATCATCTTCCAGGAATAAATTCCTCACTGCTGCGAGTGCTTCTTCTTCTTCTGACTTGTAGATAACATCGACCGGTTGGAAAGTCTGCTCCAAGTGAGGTATTCGCTGCTCCAATGGGTAGTAAGGACCGCTTCATTGTGGCGACCAGTAGTTGAATTCTTTCCAGGTATACTCATACCCCAATCCAAAGGTGGTGCCATATTTTTTGAGCTTGATGGGCTTAGCGATTCCTTGGAGATTATTGCCAAGTCCCTTGTTAGGTTCATATCCGCTCCAGTTCAATATGCTTTCAATTTTGTTGTCCCACCATTTTTCTTTATCGATGGTATTGACTGGCTCGATGTGCTGGTAAGTTTCCCCGCCTATCCTTCTTCTGCCTCATATTGCCTGTATAGTCTGGCGACTATATATGGGATTGCTACCATCGCCATGAATGATCACCCCTTGGTGGTTCCACTCAAACTTCACTACCTGATGTAGTGTTGATTCTACGGCCCCAGCTGCATGAATCCTTGTTCGTCCCAATAACAGATTCTAAGATGCCGGCACTTCTATCAATGAAAATCAACATCAAAACAAAGTAGGCCCCATTTGCAAACACTAGCTAATTTCCCCAATAGTGGACCTTTGGGATCCGTCGAAAGCTTCAACATTGATGGCCCCGTCCTTGATTTCATGCAGCCTTTTTCCTAATGTTCTGAGCGTCACAAACGAACAAATGTTGAGGCTGGACCCTCCGTCAATCAGGATCCTGGTGATAAAATAATCTTTGCACTGGATTGTGATGTGCAATGCCTTGTTGTGACTCAACCCCTCCGGTGGAAGCTCATCTTTATGAAAAGTGATCTTGTGACTTTCCAATAGCTTGCCTACCATGTTTGCCATCTCTCCGCTGGTGATGTTACTTGGTATATATGCCTCACTCAGCACTCTTAGCAAGGCATTCTTGTGTGTATCGGAACTTTGTAGCAAAGCAAGGATAGAAATCTGTGGCGGTGTTTTATTCAGTTGATTAATGACTAAGTATTCTTCGGCTTGTATCTTTCTCCATAGATCATCGGGCTCCGTTTTAGCGATGGTTGTCCGATTAGAGGCATGCTTGCTTGACTTAGACAAATGCTCCGGGGTATAAACCCTGCTGGTTCTTGTCATACCCTATGCCACACCGACTTTCCCGAACTTGACCTTTCCATTTCTTCTGGCCTCAGCTGTGTAGTCCTAAGGTATGGCATTAGTGTGGAATGGTGTTACTACCGGCATTGCCACTGGAATTAAGGTGGCTATCTTTACTCCGAATGGAGCAAGCCCCTTAGGTGGTAAAAGTGCAATATCAAAGGGTGTAGGTGCGTTTACTGGTGACATAAACTCAACCTCAATCGGTGTTGGCGTCTTTGCAGAGGATGGCACTTCAATATCGAGTGGCATGGACATGTTTACCCCGATGTCCCCAGAAGGTTGAATCTGGAACACAATCAGAATAAGGGTGACTACTGGCTTCTTTAGATTGCCGCCTTCTGTGATCAAACCGATCGATCCCTTAGGGTCCCAATCATCCTCTATTTCAATCATATGAATTCCTCCACCCTTGCGATCCGGCAGAGGGTTATTGCGGATATTTGGAGCAGGCTCGTTTGCCATAATAATCTTGTTATCAATCAAAGTCCAGATCTTATCCTTTAGAGAGTGGCATTTATCAATGGTATGTCCTTTCATGCCGGAATGGTATGCACAGGATTTATTTGGATTGACCAATTGAGAAGGGTTTTCAGGGGTTATGGAAGGGATAGGGGTGACATAATTAGTAGCTTTGAGCCTTTCATACAGCTGGTCAATTGGTTCAGCAATGGCGCTTTACTGTTTGGGAGGTCTGCAGGTCGAAATTTGGTCGAGGTCTTGGGACATTTTGACGTGGGGGAGGTGATTGATAGTGGGATGGTTGGATGTTGTAGGCTTGGTAAACATGTGCTGGTTGGGAGTATTTGGGTGAAGTGGGCTAATATGCGGGATGTGGAGATGACTGATAAGTGGGTGATCAAGTATGGTGAGAGGGTGAGGGTGTTTGGTAATTTAGGGTAGGTTGATATGTGATTGGAGGTATTGGGTATGTTTGGTATTTTATAGGGGATTTGGTCCTCTGTGCAAACATTACACAACATACGTCCCTTTTCTTGGACGACCCTTCTTGGCTTTCTGGAAGTCATCAGTCCATTCGGTGGCAGCATCCTTCTACAACATCTTAAAGATTGGCTCACAGATAACTGTAGATTGGGCTATGAACCGACTGATGTAGTTAAGTCTCCCCAAGAAACTTATTATGTCCTTCTTGTTCCTTGGGGGTGTCAATTCTTAAATGGCTTTGATCTTCAATAGATCCAGTTCTATCCCCTGACGATTCACAATAAACCCAAGAAATTTCCCAGCTGGAACATCAAATGTACACTTTGCGGGATTCAGCTTTAGTTTGTACCTTCTCAGTCTATTGAAGAACTTCCTCTGATATTCCATGTGATTAGTTTCCTCCTTTGACTTAAAGATGACGTTGTCTATGTGCACCTCGATCTTCTTGTGTATTATATCATTAAAAATGGTGGCCATAGCCCTCATTAAGGTTACCCCTACATTCTTAAACCCAAACGGTATCATCTTATAGCAGTATATTCCCAACAGCATGATGAAAGGCGTTTTCTCAGCATCCCCTTCGTCTATCCAGATCTTCTGATAGCCAGCGAAAAAATCCATGAATGATTGTAGTTCATGCTTGGTGCAATTGTCGATCAGAATGTGTATGTTTGGCAAAGGGAAGTTATCTTTCGTACTGGCCCGGTTGAGATCCCGGTAGTCGACACAGACTCTAACCTTCCCATCTGTCTTTGGCACTGGCACAATGTTAGCTAACCATGTCGGGTATTCCACTACCCTGAGAACCTTAGCTTTGACCTTCATAGTGACTTCTTCTTTGATTTTAAAATACATATCTGGCTTGAATTTTTTGAGCTCCTATTTGCTGGTGGACATGTCAGATCAGTCGGCAGATTGTGTGCCATAATAGCTGTACTCAGCCCAGTCATGTCGTCGTACGACCAGGCGAATATGTCCTCATATTCTCTTAAAAACTCTGTGTATTCCTTCTTTTCTGACGGTGATAAGTGAACACTGATTCGTGTTTCTTTAACGTTTTCTACATCTCCCTGGTTAACAATCTTAGTCTCGTCCAGGTTGGACTTATTTCTGTTCTCAAAATTCTCAACTTCTTTAATAATCTCTTTCGGTATATCATCTTCCTCTGAATCTATATCCATTTGTTGCGTTATCCCGTTGCATGTCACAATCATTGGTTCATCAAGATAAGTAATAGTAATGATGTATAAGTAAAGTAATGACAAAAAATAATAAGAGTAAGATTTATAAGAAAACCGAAATGCTTTGATAAAATCCATAACTGTTTTTGAACATTGGAGCCCTTTCTTGCAAAAAAATAAAAATGCGATAGGAAAGTCTTGAAAATAAAATAGTGCATGATGCTTGTTCAGCCCTGCTACCTCGACGCTTGCCGGGCTCTGGTGGTTTTGATAGTCCAGTTATTGAGGCATGCTCTTCTGCTTAAAGCCCGTATGGAAGAGCCTTCCTCCCCCTCCTCCTCGAAAGCAACACAACAATCCAGGTTATCATCTTCAAGGAACAAATTCCTCAATGCTGCCAGTGCTTCTTCTTTTTCTGACCCGTAGATAACATCTGTCGGTTGGAAAGTCTGCTCCAAGCGAGGTATTGGCTGCTCCAATGGGTAGTAAGGACCTCTCCATGGTGGCGACCAGTCGTTGAATTCTTTCCAGGTATACTCATACCCCAATCCAAAGGTGGTGCCATGTTTTTTGAGCTTGATGAGCTAAGCGATTCCTTGAAGATTCTTGCCAAGTCCCTTGTCAGGTTCATATCCGCTCCAGTTCAATATAGTGTTGACCGGCACGATACGGTGGTAAGTTTCCCCGCCTATCCTTCTTCTGCCTCATATTGTTGGGATAGTCTGGCGACTATATATGGGATTGTTACCGTCATCGTGAATGATCACCTCTTGATGGTTCCACTCAAACGTCACTGCCTGATGTAGTGTTGATTCTACGGCCCCAACAGCATGAATCCATGGTCGTCCAATAACAGATTCTAAGATGTCGCGACGTCTATCACTTGAAAATCAACATCAAAACCAAGTAGGCCCTATTTGAAAACACTAGCTAATTTCCCCAATAGTGGACCTTTGGGATCCGTCAAAAGCTTCAACGTTGATGGCCCTGTCCTTGATTTTATGCAGCCCTTTTCCTAATGTTGTGAGAGTCACCAACGAGCAAATGTTGAGACTGGACCCTCCATCAATCAGGATCCTTGTGATAAAATAATCTTTGCATTGCACAGTGATGTGAAATGCCTTGTTGTTACTCAACCCCTGTGGTAGCAGCTCATCTTCATGAAAAGTGATCTTGTGACTTTCCAATACCTGGCCTACCATGTTTTCCATCTATCCGCTATTGATGTTACTTGGTACATATGCCTCACTCAGCACTCTTAGCAAGGCATTCTTGTGTGTATCAGAACTTTGTAGCAAAGCAAGGATAGAAATCTATGTCAGAGTTTTGTTCAGCTAATTAAAGACTGAATATTCTTTGGCTTGTATCCTTCTCCATAGATTGTCGGGCTCAGTTTTAGTGATGGTTGGCCGATTAGAGGCCTGCTTGCTTGACTCAACCAAATGATCCGGGGTATAAACCCTGCCAGTTCTTGTCATACCCTGTGATGCAACGACTTCCCGAACTTGACCTTCCCCTTTCTTCTGGCCTCAGTTATGTTGTTCCAAGGTACGGCATTAGTGTGGAATGGTGTTACTACCGACATTGCCACTGGAATTGGAGTGGCTATCTTTACTCCGAACAGATCAAGCCTCTTAGGCGGTAAAAGTGCAATTTCAAAAGGTGTAGGTGTGTTTACTGGTGACATAAACTCAACCTCAATCGGTGCTGGCATCTTTGCAGAGGATGGAACTTCAAACTTGAGTGGCATGGACATGTTTACCCCAGTGTCCCCAGAAGGCTGAATCTGGACCACAATCAGATTAAGGGTGACTACTGGCTTCTTTGGATCGTCGCCTTCTGTGATCAAACCGATCGATCCCTTAGGGTCCCAATCATCCTCTATTTCAATAATGTGAACGCCTCCACTCTTGTGATCTGGCAGAAGGTTATTCTGGATATTCGGAGCAGGCTCCTTTGCCACAATAATCTTGTTATCAATCAAAGTCCGGATCTTATCCTTTAGAGAGCAGCATTTATCAATGGTATGTCCTTTCATGCCGGAATGGTATGCACAAGATTTATTTGGATTGACCCATTGAGAAGGGTTTTCGGTGGTTATGGCAGGGATAGGGTGACATAACCAGCAGCTTTGAGCCTTTCATACAGCTGGTCAATTGGTTCAGCAATGGCGGTATACTGTTTGGGAGGTCTGCGATCGAAATTTGGTTGAGGTCTAGGGATGTTTTGACGTGGGGGAGGTGATTGATAGTGGGATGGTTGGATGTTGTAGGCTTGGTAGACATGTGCTGGTTGGGAGTATTTGGGTGAAGTTGGCTGATATGCGGGAGGTGGAGATGACTGATAAGTGGGTGGTCGAGTATGGTGAGAGGGTGACGGTGCTTGGTAATTTGGGGTAGGCTGATATGTGATTGGAGGTATTGGGTATGTTTGGTATTTTATAGGGGATTTGGCCCTCTGTACAAACATTACAGCACATACGTCCCTTTTCTTGGATGTACCACCAGACTGTAAAGCCTTATTGGTTACTTGCAAGGCTTCCAAGTTTATAACCATATCACTCTTGATGCCTTCCTTGATCCTTTCTCCTAGCTTGATGATGTCAGAAAATTTGTGATTCTCGGTCAGCATCAACATCTCATAATACTATGGGTCTTGGGCTCGAACGAAGAATTTGTTCATTTGCTCTTCTTCCAAAGCAGGCCTAACCTTTGCATCTTCTGATCTCTATCGAGTAGCATACTCACAGAAGGTCTCAGTAGGTTTGTTCTTCAAGTTTTGAATATAGAACACATCTAGTGCATTCTCCGTGTTGAACCTGAATCTATCCATAAAATCAGATGTCATGCTTACCCAGCTTGACCACTTCTTCAGATCCTGGCAAATGTACCAAGATAAGGCGTCTCCTTTCAAGCTCCTCATGAAAAGTTTCATGCGGATTTTCTCGTCTCTTCCCACTTCGACCAGCTTGTCACAGTATGTTCTCAAGTGGACCCTTGGATCCCCTGTTCCATCAAACATCTCAAACTTGGGAGGTTTGTACCCCTTGGGCAGTTTGACATCGGGCTGTATGCAAAGATCTTCATAGTTTAGCCCCGCAATTCCCTTTCTACCTTCAACGCCTTGAATTCTACTAGTTAACCTTTTAAGCTCTTCGGCAAGATTTCTGATGAGCAAGTCCTTATCATCAGACTCGGGTGTGCTTGAGATGGACTGGGTGGAGTGTGGCACAGTCTCCACGTAGATGGGGGTATTATGTTGGTGTGGCAGTGGTCATTTGTGGAGTTCTGGAGTTCTCGGATGAGCAGTGGGGTGCTATTTGAGGTATGGCAGGTATTGTAGTGGTGGTGAGGAGCGGGATGGTTTTGTTGCTTTGAGATATTTTGCGGAGGTACAGGGTTATGAGTATTTAGGAAAGTAACCTCTGGAGTGGTGAGGGAAAATGACAGATTTTCTAGATTCCGAACTGGATCAAGTTCTTCCTGGAACTTCAACAGCTTTTGTTCTAGTTGGGATGCATCTTCCTTGGGGACTAGAGTACCATGAGTGACTTCTACCCGTTCAGTTGAATTCTCTTTTTTGGCGTTGTTCAAATCTTCCATCTTCCCTTTGTTCTTATGTCTGACAGGACTAGGAAGAGGAGTAGGTGGAGGTCCCCTGGATCTTGTAAAATATGATGATGTTGCCAGAGTTCACGAACTAACCTTTAGGGAGGGGGGATAAACAAAAAGTAAAACAAAAAGGTAACAAGTTAGTGAGGATCATTAGAAAAATGTTGCAATATTTAAACACGTAGTGCTTGAAATATAAAGTGTGTCCTAATTTTGGGGACCTCGTTGTGCCCGAGGTAGGCCTAGCGACAAGTTAATTTGGATAACTTAGAATGCTAAATGCCTCATTTCATTGATAAAAGGTAGACAAATCCCAAAATGACACTAAATAACAATAAAATAAAAATTGCTAATGGCCATTGGCCTTATTACATTTTATAAAGATGAAATGGAAATTCCTATCTATTTGGTCCTAGAGGGACCTTCCCCATACTCGACATCATTGGCTCTATCGAACAACTTCCCTAGATCGTGCAATCCTAGTAGCAAGTAAGCTCTGGCCAGATGTCCGCCTTCATTTCCTTTAGCAGTCCGGTAGACTTCGACCCTTTTTAGAAACTTCTTTTCCAACTCTACTATACCTCACTCCAAATAGACCAATCGTTTGTTGCCACTGAGATCCATATCCTTCCACTCTTCAATTAGTTTTTGATTGGCTTCCTGTATCTCACGGTGCTCACTTTTGCATTCTTGGATTCTCTTTCGCAGATGGTTGTACTTGACCTGTGCTTCAGCCTTTTCAACGATGACCATATTACCTCGAACAAACCCAGGCTGGCCCAGACCGCTATGATTATCCTCCTACCAGCCCGAATAAAAAGGGGCACAACCTGCATGGTATCTGTCCGGTTCGATGGTGTCCTTTCCTAGGGCAATCTTGCAATGCCACATATGCTGAGCCTGACATCTGTAAGGGCTATCGTCATTCTGGAAGTCAACTTGGAAGTGACTCATCTTGTCGACCCTTGGTATAACCTGCTTTCTACCCACTTGTCTCATAACCCAAAAAGGTATGTATGGGTACGTTCCTCTTAAGTCAATTAGTATTAGGAAAGGTGCATCCCTGGACCGAATGATGAACTCTTCGGTTGCGAACCACTCGAAATTCTATTGTATCTAGTCCTCAGTCAGATTTTTGAAGAGTTCGACCTATTCTTTAGCATTCTTCGGTTGGGCGAACATGTTGGGAATGTAATTCATCCGCTTTGGGTGATAAAAAGCGATATGATCATCCCAGTCCCTTCAATGGAAATCCTGTCGGTACTCACCCTTTTGGAGATGTTCCAGGATCCAAAGTTGACACAGCTGATGATAGACTATAATTACATATTTTAGTAAATTATTACACTTTAATTTACTGCATTTTAGTTGGTTTTGCGCTTTAATGGTTAGTGTTATTGCACTAACAATGTGTTTTATGCCTTGTAGGAGTGATTTCGAGCTATATAGATATTATGAAATGAACTCAAGTGATTTGGAGCTTTGAAGTCTGAGTAAAAGACCAAGGAATTAAGTCGGGATCGTGTCGGGGGTCAACTTTGATAGTTAAGAACAAAGGAAGACTCGAGTAGGCATATTGCGCACTGTCTAGTAAAATACATATAACATTTTTCGAAGAACTCCATTTGGTATCCAAAATATATGGTTGGAAAGCTAATGCAAAGGGATACAACTTTTATATTTTATGTTTTTTCAAATTCTAAACGGAACAGGGTGAAACGTGCGCGTCAATATTGCGGCCGCGCTTAGGCCGCTCGTCAGGCAGAATATAGGCAATATGCGCGGCCACTAGCGCGGTGACTAACGCGACCGCGCTAGTCAAACCCGAAGAAAGTGTCCTTTTTGAAATTGGAGAAGGTATAATTATTTGGGCCCAACCCTACTTGGTATATATACATGGAAAACGATATTTTGAGGGAGTTGGACATACTTTTGACACAAAGCCGCCGTGGAGGACGGAATTCATCGGGTTTCATATTTTATTCCACCAAACTTAGTAATATTTATTTTTCTTTGTATGGTTTGTTATTTTGGTACCGTATCTATGTGGGGCTAAACTTCACATTCTAGGGTTGTGGTTCTTTCATGACTATTGTTATTTGGATATTGATTTTGAATACTTAGTTTATCATATTGGTTTATTTATTTAATCCTGCACTTAATTATTTGATTGCTTGATCACCAATTGAATATTATCTAAGAATCTTGAATTGAATTTGAAAGTGGGAATTCTAGATTGCTTATAGGATTGAGTAGAGCAAGTTCTTGAACCTGGGCTTCGGAGAACAGATTAGCGATTAGGATAGACATATACCTAATTACCTTTCTTGGTTGATTTACATTAATTATAAATGCGTTCTTATTGATTCTAACTCCATAGACATATAGGCGTTAGGTTATCTTGAATAGGTGTGTAAGAAGTCGACAGATTTTTATGAGCAATATTAACCCTGTCGACCAATAAAGTAGATAAATTAGCTAGTCAATTCAATTGAAGAATACAATAGGAATGTTAGATAGCCCATAACCCTAGATTTTTTCATTGCATTGATAACATAAAAATCTGCTATCCATCTGTTCAAAGTTCATTATTTGTTTTTATTTATTTTAAGTAGTTTAGAATCAAATACTTCTAGGTTTAATTCTTGTTTAGATAATTAGGATAGTCTAGTTTAGTTAATAGTTAATCACAAGTCCTCGTGTGATCGACATCCGACTTTTAGTCACTTTATTACTTGAGACCGCGTATACTTGCCTGTGCTTTTGGTCGCAACAAGTTTTTGGCGCCGTTTTCAGGGACTTAGAAATTAACTATTTTTCCAAATTAGACTTTTACTTTTATCTTGACAAGTTATTTTCTTCTCTTTTTGTAAATATTTTAATTTTATAACTATTTTTCTTTTCTCCTATTGTGTTTCTAGTTCTCTCAACATGATATCTGGGAGGTCTGAATTTGAATATGGGAGTAAGGGCTGGTATTGGGACGTATATTCTCGATTAGACGAATATGTAGAACGATGTTGTCTTCTGACAACGTTGGTGAATGATTGGTCTAAGGAGAGAGATGAACTTGCACATAAAATTGATAATTTTTGCTTGGTTGTACATAAATTAGATGCAGATTTGTGCACAAAGATTGATGCGTGTAATGCCAAACAAATTAATAATGAGTTGTGTGAAACTGAAAAAAATCTTCTACACCAAATTGAGGAGCTAAAACGAGAATACCAATCACTAAACTATGTTTTTCTTGAGGATGCCAATATTGAGAAGAGTAGATAACATTACTTTGGGAGACTTGAGTATGTGTAAATATGGGAATGCAAATAGTATTAAAATTCATAAGTTAGGGCGCAATAGACCTCATTCCAATCATTTTTTCACACTGTGTTTAGATAGTAAGATTGTAATCGAGCCATCTGAGCCTATGAGGGAGGCAAAGGGTGAGTATAAGAGTGTCTATATTCTTGAATTTGTTGTGCCGAAAAGCAAAAATTACATTCCTCGTCTAAAGGCCGAGAAGTGTAGAGTTAAAAACTTATTACTTGGCCTGGTTATCTTTGTAGCCCCACCAAAGGAGCATAGCCACATACTGTATGCCTTGTTAGGGTTACAATTCATAAGTTCAAGGTGTAGGCAAAAAAGTAATTCAAGTCATACCGCGACTTTAAATTATCTGCTTGTTGAGAGGCAACCCAGCTTTATTGCTTTCTTTGAAATATTTTTTTTTTTTGTTATTTTTCTATTATCTTTGTAGTGTTGTTTTTGTTTTGTAGGATTATAAACATAGGAAGCAAAGCCATTGAAAGAGTTCAAAAGCAAGTTAGATGGTGATAACTAAGTGTGGAGTGCCCACACAAAAGACCATGCTTGGGGGAAGTCTGAGTACCTCGTGAGCCACTATTGCTTCGGCCTCTGGCCTTTTAGGGAGTTTCCAGGCCACCCCTATTATTATTTTGCTTTGTTTATGCATTGGGAACACTGCACTCTTTTAAGTGTGGGGTGAAAAAAAATTCCGCTCTATAATTAGTAGTAGGATGTTAAAAAAATATTAACTTCTTATTTTTGCTTCTGTAGCTGTGTAGTATTTTAGTAGCTATGAGAAAAAATAAAAAAAAATCGAAAAATTTGGACTTTTCCCGACGATGGATCTCTTAGACAGTTTTCTTAAGGGATTAAAGTCTAAACAAAAAAAACACAAAAATATGTCTTTTAGATTTCTTTAGGTAGTAATAATCCCGTGGTTTTTCTTTGTGCCTCGGTTCTTTTCCATGGGATGTAGTTTGAACCGGTTAGTTTTTTCTTTTAGAGTAGTTTAGGGAATAAAATGGAGGAAGAAAGATGAGATAATCCTAGGCGCCCTTGACTTGTTTGATAGTAGCATATTAAGGCTTTGGCATGTGTAGTATCTTCCCTATAATTTGAATTTATTGATGGTGCCTTGCTTACATGGGATAGCATGTTTTGTGGCGCCTATGTCTCATTTTCTTGACTTATGTTCCCTTTGTGCTTAATGCTTAATATCTCGTGACTCCGTGAATACTTGCATTTGTTTGAGAGTCAGAATGGGATAATCCTTAGTGAGTCATGTGCCATGTGTGGTGAGATTTTTGTGTAGTCCATGTATTGTACTTGTGTCTAGAACTTGCCCGGTTTGTGAGTCGAAGCGAAATTTTAGGTGATGCTCGGTTTGAAAAATGATTTTAGGCTTTCTTTGATCTTTTTTAGCTTAACTACTTACCACAAATAAAATTTATCCCTAGTCAACCCTTTTGAGCCTATAGACTTTTATTTGGCACCCACATTACAAGACTATACCCTTTTTATTCTAAATTGACATTGTTTTGATCCCTTTTCCTCTTAAAGCACTTTAATTGTGAGCTGAACGCTAAAAGAAGTAAGCGCACATTACAACCATTAAAAAGACCTGCTTGATTTTAGATCGAGCGAGCCTACATTAGTAGAGATTTACATTAAAGGCAAGCCTATGGTACCAATTACATGCATGTGACTTCTTTTGTGAGGGTGAGCGATTTTCTTTGATATATGTAAGCATGAGATTCGAATGTGTGGATTGATTTTACTTTATTTGCTTTGGTTGTGAAGGCACATGGTTTCACGAAGGATAGGTAATATTATTAGACTTCTCTAGGATGTTGGGTGTTCAAGCCATAAGTGCATTGTGACATTGAGTCGGTTTTTGAGGCTAGGATTGTTGTGAGCATATTGTCTTTGTTTGAATATTTTTAAAGAATGACATAAGTAAAGTAAAGTGTATGATGATTGCATATGTTAGAGTATAATTGGTGCTATCAACCATAATCATTGGTATAGTGTGCTTCGAATATGTTAAGTGCTCATAGATAGAGTAAATTTTTGGTTGACTCGAGGACGAGCAACATTTAAGTGTGGGGTGTTGATGATAGGCTATAATTACGTATTTTATTCGATTATTACACTCTAATGATGCACTTTAGTTGAGTTTGCACTTTAATCGTTAGTGTTATTGCACTAACGGTGTGTTTTATGCCTTGTAGGAGTGATTTCGAGCTATATAGATGTTATGGAATGAATTCAAGTGATTTAGAGCTTTGAAGTCTGAGTAAAAGCCCAAGCAATTAAGCCGGGATCGTGTCTGGGGTCAACTTTGATAGTTAAGAACTAATGAAGACTCAAGTAGACATATTGCGTACTGTCTAGTAATATACACATAACCTTTTTCTCAAAACTCCAGTTGGGGATCCATAATATATGGTTGGAAATTTAACTCAAAGGGCTATAACGTTCATGTTTTACGGTTTTCCAAAGTCTAAACGGAACAGGGTGAAAAGTATGCGTCAATAACGCGATTGCGCTCAGGCCGCGCTCGTCAGGCAGAATACTGGGCAATATGCGCGGCCACTAGCGCGGTGACTAGTGCGACCGCGCTAGTCAAACCTAGGAAAAGTGTCCTTTTTCCCATTGGAGAAGGTATAATTATTTGTGGCCAATCCTACTTGGTATATATACATGAAAAAACGGTATTTTGAGGGAGTTGGACATACTTTTGACACAGAGCCGCCGTGGAGGCCGGAATTCATTGGGTTTTATCTTTTATTCCACCAAACTTAGTAAATTTTATGTATCTTTGTATGATTTGTTATTTTTCTACCATGTCCATGTGGGGCTAAACTTCACGTTTTAGGGTTGTGGTTCTTTCATGACTATTGTTATTTGGATAATGATTTTGATTGCTTAGTTTATCATATTGGTTTATTTATTTAATCCTGCACTTAATTATTTGATTGCTTGATCACCAATTGAATACTATCTAAGAATCTTGAATTGAACTCAAAAGTGGGAATTCTAGATTGCATATATGATTGAGTAGAGCAAGTTCTTGAACCTGTGCATTGGGGAACGGATTAGTGGTTAGGATAGACATATACCTGATTGCCTTGCTTGGTTGATTCTAACTCCATAGACATATGGGCGTTAGATTAGCTTGAATAGGTGAGTAAGAACTCGACAGATTCTTATGATCAGTATTAACCCTGTCAACCAATAAACTAGATAAATTAGTTAGTCAATTCAATTGAAGAATACAATAGAAATGTTAGATAGCCCATAACCCTAGATCGTTTTCATTACATTGATAACATAAAAATCTGCTATCCATCTGTTCAAAGTTCATTATTTATTTTTATTTATTTTAAGTAGTTTAGAATCAAATACTTCTAGGTTTAATTCTCGTTTAGATAATTAGGATAGTCTAATTTAGTTAATAGTTAATCACAAGTTCTTGTGGAATCGACATCTGACTTTTAGTCACTTTATTATTTGACGACTGCGTATGCTTGCGTGTGCATTTGGCCTCAACAGTAGCAGATTACAACCCTCGAAGTGTTTGGCTCCCTGTTGACACCTTTCTAGGGCTCAGTACATTTCTACAATGATCATTGGTACGAGACTGACTAGTTGTCCGTCAATTCTCTCCATTAGAGTTTTGGTGACCATACCTAGCCTGGTATGGATCCTTGCTTTCTTCATTGGAAACATTATCATCCCAGGAAATAGAACATGAAGATAAAGACCCTTCGGTGTATATGCCCCAATGATGTAAGGGTGAACTAATCAGGATAAGTACGGTAAGATTTGCTGTGACCGTGCCTCTCGTACAAATAATCAAAGGGAATGTATGACTCTTTCAAACATGTCAAGTCGGGATTCTTCTTTAGACCCATCATTTTGAGAAAACCTCTACCTTTGCGGTTTTCCGTCATTAACAAACCCGGAATTTCCCACGGTACCAGCCAGTCCTCCTATTTTCTCGAGCAGGGGTGTCATCTCAATGTCTTCAAAACGGAACACAGACCTATCACAATCCCAGAATAGAGTAGCAGCTTCTATGATCTTGTTGTTGGGTTAAATTTCCAAGAGAGAAGGTAGGTTCCCCAAATATTTTCGGATGAGAGTCTGATCACTGGAGTGAAAATCCTTCCAACAACTTAGCAGTTTGGGGTGGATATTGGTGACCATGCCCAATCTGGGGACTTTGTACCTCATGTTTCTGCAAGACAAAGGGTTAGGCCCTTACCCCCACCAGACTCGACTATTAAATATCAATAATTGGCATAGAAGCATTTAGTTCTCCAAATAAATGCACAAAACGTAGTAGTGTCCGTTTGGGTTTTAGGGAAAATCTAGTGGACTTTGGACAAGGCTATCTTAAAGAGTCATTATGCGGACAACATAACTGACTCGACTAGATTTAAACATGATACATGCACAATGAAACAGAGTAAGCTTTCTATGGGGTATTAAACTGGTACCCTTCAGCGGATAACTCAAGAGGGAAATGCGCGGAACAGTCGACTAAACCGTTGATCGATTGATTTTATCGAAAATATGCCTTTGCTAGATTTAGGGGGTGATGATATTGGAAGGGTGCAACCACTCATTAAGCGTTGCTATGGTATTTTGTTTGGCACGAGTGGAATATGATGTTGAAAATATGCTTATGCAATAATTAAAATAAGTTGTCACGTATTTGCACGTTCATAAAGTAATAATTACAATAATTTAAAATAGTAATAAAAGAATGCAATAAAGGAAAGCAGTAAAGAAATAAGGGAAAGAAACAAAAGACAAGTCAGTTTTGTAGTATAAGAGGGAATTAAATGCTTAAAGGGATTAAGCAGATAAAGGCACATAAGAATGTAAAGTCACAATAATAGTTTGAAATGGTAAAAGCCTAAAAAAAATCCCCAGCAGAGTCTCTGTGTTGTCATGCCCCCTTTTTCCTCCGCGGAATCGGGCTTATGACATTTGGGAAGACAATCCGTTCCCTTTTGGGAATTGGGTTTTGGAATTGAAGAGTCTCCACCTAATGATTTAAGTGCATTAGGACACTAAGAAAGGTTTAATTTGGATAATCAGAGATTTGGTAGGGGCTTGAAGTTATCCCAAGGGAAAGGTGTTAGACACCCCTCAGGATCCACTAGTGTGGTTTTCGGCCAAACTATTATTCTGACTTAAATGCAAATAACACATAGGCAAGTAAGAGTTTCAAATAAGAGGGGATTTTCATGTAATGGTCACAAATAAACAAAGTTGGAAAGAACTAAAGAGAGTTGATTTTCTTAGAAAAAATGGTTTTAAAAGAAACAAAGAACAAAGGGAAGGGGGGTCCTAGGTTTATTAATAATATGGATCACCCCACACAATATCCGGTAAATCACTGCTCAGTGAGGGGATACACGTGATGTTATCGCGTGGTCATCATATCCATATCTACCCTTTCCCACCCTGTTAAGGTATTAAAGCATGGAATGGTCTCGTTTACTTATTGCATGCTATTACCCGCCCCAATCCTATCAGCCCCGGAGGTACTTGGGACTACTAATCCTAAAAGGAGGATATATCGGCTTATTTGTGGTTTCAAAAGGTAAAATACAAAGGCGACAGGCAAAAAAACATATAGCAAGTTTGGGGAAAGCATATAAATAAATAAAGGCTCAAATACACCTCCTTTAAACAGAGAAGCACATAATTTAGCATGTCTTGCACGTACTGTTTAAGGTCTGATTAAACTTAAAAGGTTGAGGCAGACTAATTTATTACATAGTTCAGATAGGAAGCCCGACTCAAGCTTGCCTACTTGTTGTAGCTAATAAAATCTGATTCAATTTATAAAATTTATCCTACGGTTGCCTAAGTGTTGGACGAGGGTCCTATAGGCATGATATCTACTGATTTCAGAAACAATGAATTAAACTTAATACATACTGATTTAAGAAAAAGTTGTCAGTTATTAAAGAAAGGCGAGTTTTAGCAAAAGACCATAAGTTCTGCAACCGGTAATGCATTATTATTGCTGGTTTTAGACTTATAATTGAGTGAGGTGATTCAGATTTGGTTAAAGCCCTTATAGGCATGCTTTCTATGCGTTTGTCGACTTTAGAAGACTTTTATAGACATAGAAAAATGCAGAAATCCTACAAACATGATATCTAGGTGTTGTATTTTATGTGAACATGATATCTAATTACAGTTAGTTATTTAAGACCTATAAACATGTTTGCCTAATGAAAGTGGATATGCAAGATTCAGAAAGACCTATAGGCATATTATCTATATGCATATGTACAATTCAGATTTCGAATAATTATAGACATGGTATCTGTATATGAGAATGCAGGATTCCTAAAGACATGGTATCTATATATGAGAATGCAGGATTCATAAAGACATGGTATCTATATATGAGAGCATGCAGGATTCCTATAGACATGGTATCTATATATGAGAGTGCAGGATTCCTATAGACATGGTATCTATATATGAGAATGCAGGATTCCTAAAAACATGGTATCTATATACGAGAATGTAGAAATTCAAAAACTCATGTAGGCAAGTTATCTACATATAAGAGTATGCAGGATTCCTATAGACATGGTATCTATATATGAGAATGCAGGAATTCAGAAAACATGGTATCTGTATATAAGAATGCAGGAATTCAGAAACTTCTATAGGTAGGTTATTTACCCCCTTGGCATACATGGTTACCCCTCCCTTTTTCACTATTCATCACCGAGAGTTTTATTACAAAGTTATTACAGCCTAGAAAAAAAAAGTGAAGTAAAGAAAAATATATCAGAAATTAAAAGTACAACCAAGGAGAGCCTGATTCAGACTTCCTATATTAAGTATGAAGTAAACCAACTCCAAGAGATCATATTTCAAAACCTTTCTCCCATTTGGGGTGTGTCAAAGTTCCCTAAGAGTCTCATATGAACTCCGGGCAGTGCTTACACCCAAATGGATCACCAGATTAAGACATAGTGCAGTATGGAAGGGTCAGCCCTTACGTGTCCAAGCTCAGAGGGAACTCAAGGTCCCAAGGCAAGGCTCACAAGAGAGGGGGAGAACTTAGGGACTAAGAGAGAGTGCAAGTGCAGAAGTAGAATTCTGAAAGGGAAAAAAGGAAGCAGCTTAAATCAGTACACATAAGGGTATAGGGGAATGGGGAGTTGCAAGAGGCAAAAAAGTAGGTTGGTGGGCATACCCAACAATGGGAGATACTAGCACACCCTTAGGCATGTTAGCACATATTGTTTAGAGGTTAAGACCCCCATGGATCAAAATTAATTCATGGACAACAACTTACATTGACATGCCTCAAGTCATAACTCAAAACACATAGGGGTAATAGGGGAATGGGGGTTCATAATAAACAAACATAAGAAAATTAGCATGCCAATTTAAGTGTTGAGATATGCAAGCAAACATGGATACAGAAGCAGTAAATACACATTGTTGTGGTGCTAAAAATTAAATCTGGACATACCAGCTTCAAATAAACAAATAGAGAAAAGTAGTAAGTCTTATAAACAGGCTACAGTGCAGACAAGAAGAGAGAATACTATTGTGTATAAGTGTAAGTTTAGAAAGACCATATGTGTGTGATGTGTGTTAATGAAAAGGTCATGCATTTATAGTGTAGAAGACCTGGCAGAAATAAGCTAAGAAAAATAGTTAAGGAACTGATTGTCAATTAAGCATCAATCACACAAGACTTCTGTTAACTAAGGGATTCAGATTCAAACGGATAAAAATAATTTAAGGAAAGAAATTGAATAAGCACTTTGGGCACATCATGTAATTAGGGGCAAATACATAAAATGTTATTTAATGATGGGATTTTGAAGTATACGTTTGTACAAATAAGGCAAGAAAATCAATTAACAACTAGTAAATCAAAGCCAGGGATCTTGTAATTACTGACCCATGAATGAACTAAGTCGCAAAAGCTGAGAAGGGTTTTAACTTAGGTCGAGTCATAGAGAGAATCAGCAAACAAGGAAAGAAAATCAATCAGACACATACTCAAAAGGAAGTCTGAACTAAACGTAGATTTTCAAACCATTTTAGAGGGAAATTCATTGCATATTAAGAGTATATAGACATGTCAAGCATGAAAGAAGATGTTGTGTTACTGTAAAAATCAGTAGAAAATAGACCACAGAAGCATAGTTGTCACATAGGTCAGCAAAAGTAGATGAGAAGTATCGTTTAGTAGCATACAAAGGATCCGATATACAGTTCTTAGAAGAGTTTAGCAAAAGCTAGAATCATGTGAAAAACAATTGTTTTGAAACTCATTTCAGAGACTCGAAATAGGCTCAGAAAGAACTGAAACCTCTACCATGTTCCTCTCAGCAATTGAAACTTGTGAGAAACATGATAGAAAGGCAACATGCAGAGCACAGTAGAAGAGCTCAAATAAAAATAGAGTAGGAAAAAATAACAAGAAACATAAAAATGGAAAAATTGATAAGATCAGTAGCAGAAACATGCTGAAAAGTTTAATAAGGAAACTTAAGAACATAGTAATGGAAAGTATAGTAGGAGAAACATATCAGAACACAGTAGAGAAAGCATACGAGAACACAGTACAGGAAAATACTGAAGAAGAAGCATGTAAGGACATGGTAGGGAAAAATATAAGAACACAGGAGAAAAGAAATACAGTAGAAAAGCATACGAGAACATAGTATAGGAAAACACAGTAGGAGAAGCATACAAGAACATGGTAGAAAAAAATATAAGAACATAGTAGAGGCAAATACACACAAAAGAAAGAGAAACATTTAAAACTTTTCAGAAAACCCTAGATCGGAAAAGAAATGGTTTTGAAAGTAATTTTTGCAAGAAAAGCCAGAGAAATCATTTGAGAACTTAGGGAAAGATAGATATACAATGGATTTAAAGGAATTAGAGAAAACCTCGAAGGGTTAGGGTTTCAGAAGAACCCTAGTAGTGAGAAAGACATTAAAAGGTCACCGATCTAAGTCAGATAGATTAAAGTCAGGCTTGAGAAACCATGGTACACCGGAGCAAGGCTGGAGATGACCGTGGAACTCGAATTGAATGAAGCCTGGACCAAACTTCGTCGTGGTTAGGCCTTGAATATTCAAGGACCAGGCATGTAGGAGCAATAAGAGGTGAGTATAGAGCCTTCATAGCCTTGGAAGCCATGGATTCCGGTGGCTTTCAGGGCGGGAGTGGTGGCTAGGGTTTGAGAACCTTCGAGAGAGTTTGAGAGACTGGAGGGTTCAGAGGCAGCTGGTAGATGGAAATGATTAGGATTGGTGGGTGTTGGTGAATTAAAAAAGGTAAGGACGAAATGTGGCCGTTGATAATTTTGATCAACGGCCTGGATTAAACGGGGAACCAGGCGGGTCATTCAAACATGATATGGGTTAGGTAATTTTAGGAATTGGGCTGGGGTTTAATTGTGGTAGAATTTAAGCTACAATCGAAAATCTGGCTAGATTTTAAATAGCCATTTTCCCCTTTTATTTTATAAAAATAGCAAATTAAATTCTGGGATAAACTGAAACAACTAAAATGATTTATAACATATAATTATCAATTTAAAAATACTGTTCTTAATTTTTATAAATAAAAATGCAATCAAATCATAAAGGAGGCTAATATTGCAATTATGCAATTTAGCTTTTAAAAATGCTAAACAAATTTGTAAAAATATGCAAAAATTATATGAGCTATAGTTTAGCATAAATATGAAAATTCAACAAATGAATTACCAAAGTGATAATTTTAGGAATACTTATTGGATTTTTCTTGATAAAAAAGAACAATAAAATTTATTTTAAATCTTAAAAAATTTGAGAAAAAATGATCGGACCTTGGAATATACTTATATACGCATATATATGTTGTTTTTGAAAGGTATTTTTCATATGAAAAATATATAGGGAAAAATTGGGTATCAGCAATAAGTACAGATATCTTCGTACCGATCCGCGAGACTCTACTAAACCTGCTCATGACTCGTGAGATCTATGTAAACTAGGCTCTAATACCAACTTGTCACGACCCTAAACCCGGACCCGGTCATGATGGCGTCTCTCGTGAAGACAAGGCCAGCCGGTACACTTCCAATTCACTTTAAGCAATTTAAAATAATAAATACTAAGTCTTTAACAAAAATAAAATCCCAAATATCAGTGAAAAGTATAATTTGCGGAACTAAAAACGAACACAGCCCGACAGGGGTGTCACCAGTCATAAGCATCTAAAACCATACCACAAGTCTGAAAGTCTACTCCGCTACTACCTAACTGAATCGGAAAGGAAAGGAAATAGAGGGAGATTGCACTGGGTTGCTAATTCGCCAAGCAGCTACCTAGTAAATCTCCGAAGACCTGTAGGAACTATCAACCCTTAGTAGAAGGACCTGTAGCACCCGAATCTGCACATAGGGATGCAGGGAGTAAAGTGAGTACTCCAACTCACTGAATAATAAAGATAAATGAAGACCGAGTGATAGAAAATCACGAAAAGTACATCAACATTCTGTATAGAAGCGGTACAAAACTATTAAGTAAGCAATGAAGCTGTGAAATCTGTTAAGCACCTTAGCTCAATTTAAAACTTCTTCAAAAATGGCTTTTCAACGGTTAAGTAATTGAATGCAAAGCAATTAGAACAGATTAGTATAGAAGATCTGCCCCTCGAGCACAATTACACAATTAAATAGGTAAATAAGAAAGATAACCACATAAAGGTTCGTCCCTCGGGCACAATGTCAACAAATCCACACCTCGAGCAATATTTCAGAACAATACCAGCCCCTCGGGCTATATCTCAGAACCATACCAGCCCATCGGGCTATATCTCACATCACAATGGGTACCCGCGCTCACTGTGGGTGTGTATACTCCTAGAGGGGCCCCTTACGGCCCAAGAGCAATATCAAGCCATCTCGTGGCATCATCACTAGGCTCTCGGCCTCATATCAATCAAGCCACCTCATGGCGTACATAGCTCAGGCCCTTAGCCTCATAATCAAAATCAGTGTATCACCGCTGTGGCATGCAGCTCGACTCAAACGTATCCTCACAACACAGGCCATCGGTCTTACTCGGTCAAAATCACATAAGCCACTCGGGCAATAGTAAAACATGCTGCTCAGCCCAAAATATTATTTAGAATATCATTTCAAGTGTTAAAGCAGAGTAAGCATGGCTGAGTTTTTGAAAATAGTATAATACATCATGACTGAGTACAAGTTTAAAGTCAAAAATAGTGAGTACAATATCATTTAAAATACCTTAAAGGTTCAAACAGTTGGCACGAAGCCTAAATATGACATTTAATCCAAAATATAATAATATCAAACAATTAACTGTCAAATACGCAGTAGAATAGTCATTCGGGATGGACTAAGTCACAATCGCCAATGGTGCATGATGATAGGCTATAATTACGTATTTTAGTCGATTATTACACTCTAATTTACTGCACTTTGGTTGAGTTTGTGCTTTAATCGCTAGTGTTTTGCACTAATGGTGTGTTTTATGTCTTGTAGGAGTGATTCCGAGCTATAGAGATATTATGGAATGAATTCAAGTGATTTGGAGCTTTAAATTCTGAGTAAAAGCCCAAGGAATTAAGCCGGGATCGTATTCGGGGATCAACGGATGACAGAGCAATAAAATGAAGAATCGAGTAGGCATATTGTGCACTTTCTAGTAAAATGCACATAACGTTTTTCTCAGAACTCCATTTTGTCTTCACAATATATGGTTGGACAGCTAACTTAAAGGGCTACAACTTTCATATTTTATATTTTTCCAGATTCCAAATAAAACAGGGTGAAAAATGCAGTCGAAACCTCGACCGCGGAGCTGAAGAGGGCTGAGGCAGTATACCTACCATATACCGCGTTTGTACCGCGGTTTGACCGCGGCTGTGATAGTCCAGACGTGAAATATTGTCCTTTTTCGCGTAGGAGAAGGTATAATTATTTGGGTCCTACCCTACTTGGTATATATACATGGAAAAACGGTATTTTAGAGGATTGGACATACTTTTGACATAATTTAGACCTAAGGAGGCTAAGGAGACCAGAGATTCGACCTAAGGAGGCAGAGACACAATAGGAGCAAGGCGGGGAATTCTTCTACGAGTTTTTCCTTCCTCTTCCTATTTTTCATTGTTGGTTATGACTTTTAGTATTGTAGTTTTACATGTTATTATGAATAGCTAATTTTTTATCTAGGGTTTGATGGAACCTTCTGTAGGATAAATTCTTATTATGTTTTTATATAATTGAGTCGTAGTATTTTCTCTATTTGTTCAACATATTTTTTATTGTAGTTAATTGATAGGATCCTGAATTAGTTGTCCCTATTTAGTGTGCATAACTCGGGAGAGAGTGTATATTTAGGTAATTGTTAAACAACACCACTCCCAAAGTATATGAGGGATCAATAACTGAGGGTTTAAAGGCGAGATTAGGGATAACGAAACCTTGGATGCAATCTAAGTGAGCTGTAACAAAAGCCAACTAGTGTAACTCGGGAGGGTGCATCTAGTAAATTATAGTAACTGCTCGGGAGAGAGTTACGACAGTCCGAGCGCTCATGATCGGTAGAGAATACTTAGGCGAATTTATAAAAAACATAGCGGGAAGGATTTCGACAATTGGGGAAATCATAACTCTAGACCTCCTTAATCTTGACTCCAATCCTTATCCTTGTTAATTGATAGTTTTACGGCTTTCTAGATTTGTTAGTTAATTAGATAAAAATAAATATTATAATCTTTATAATTAGAAAATTGTTTGGACTTGTATTTGTTATCGATATTGAAAAACTATAGCTAAGCCTTAGTTCTCTGTGGGATTCGACTTCGGACTTGTAAATCGGATTTTATTTGCAACGACCGCTTAGTCCTTTTTATGAGGCATAGTTGGGCGTGATCAAATTTTGGCGTCGTTGCCGGGGAACTAAGGGTGTAGTTGTAGGTGTACATATTGCTAGGTTTCAAGTTTGAACTTTGATTTTATTTTTTAGTATTTGATTTTTTTAATTTGTTTATTTTTAGTTTATTTGAAAAATATGGCATCATGGAATTATGAGCATTTTGATGTTGGTAATTCTACTTTTAATGCTCCTTGTGCATATTGTGAAGGAAACCACCCAGGGCAAAATTATCAAAATATTCCCAAGAGCGAGTTTTGTGCACCAACTTAATCTTATGTGTAGAATGTGTGTGATATGTGTGGTAGTCAAGATGGTCACTTTCACGGTTGAGCTTATATTTCTTACCTTCCCCCAACTCCTTACTTTGATGGTTCTTCTTTTTCTGGTGAAGTTAATAGGAACAAAGAACCCAGGGAAGCTGACCTAAAGAAGATCGAAGATATGTTAAATTGCATTTTGGAACAACATAGTAAATTTGTCACGACCCAAACCCCGGTCGTGATGGCGCCCAACACCTTGTTAGGCAAGCCCGACCTTTAGAACATTCTCAAACCCAAGTTTACAAAGCTCCTTATCAGTTATTAAATTTAAAAATACCAATTAAGCAAAATCTCAGTCTGATAGTAACAAAAACTGTGCGGAAACCACAATAATATCAAAACAGCCCATATCAGATCTGGCGTCACGAGTCAGAGCCTCTAGACACAACAGAGCAACATCCTATACATATGAAAGTCTAGATGTGGAAGTAAAGAAAGATAAGAGGAGAAATCGGGTCCTGCGGACGCCAGGCAGCTACCTCGATGACTCCGACAGATGAACTAGGCAGCAGCAACAAACTTAGCTATGCCTCCGGGATCCCTGTATCTGCACACAAGGTGCAGGGAGTAAAGTGAGTACTCCAACTCAGTGAGTAATAGCAATAAATAACAACTGAAAGTAAGAATTCTCATAGAAACACTACATAGTTCTATAACCAATAGTAAAGGCAGTAAACAACAGCTGAGCAGGGAAAACATGTGAAAATCTCTCAAAGTCCGGCAAATTACCAACACTGCTGCGGCGCGCAGCCCGATCCAATAATAGTATATACTGCTACAGTGCGCAGCCCGATCCAATAATAATATACACTGCTGCAGCGCGCAGCCCGATCCAATAATAATAGTCGACTGCGCTCACTGGGGGTGTGTGCAGACTCCGGAGGGGCTTCTATAGCCCAAGCGCTATAATACTGCGGCGTGCAGTCCGATCCATATACTATATCACTGCAGCGTGCAGTCCAATCCATATAATATACTACTGCGGCGTGCAGTCCTATTCATATAATATACTACTGCGGCGTGCAGTCCGATCCATATAATATACTATTGCGGCGTGCAGTCCGAACCATATAATATACTATTGCGACATGCAGCCCGATCCGGTGTATATCAAATATCCTCACAATGGGGTCCTTGACCCCTCTCAGTCAATATAGACTTGGCCTCTCGGGCCCACTTAGCTTAGACGGGGTTTCCAACCCTAGGTATTCCTCATTTAGAGTTCAAATTGCTAAGACCGGTTCACATTATGTTTTACAGTTTAAGAATATGAATGAGAGTATGATTTCAACAGGTAAAGTGAGGTCAATTAGCCCAACATGCTCCCTAAGGGTCCTACAGATCGGCACAAGGCCCCAAACATGGCAACTAGCCCAAGATATACTGATACTAACTCAGTCTCAGTCAAAAGTACAGTAGAGTCATCAATCGGGATGGATTTGGTCCAAATCCCTAGCAGTAACATCACCACGCTCATCATACGACGCGTATCTGATCTCACCATAGCACCACATAGTGCAAATACGGGGTTTCAAACCCTCAGTACATCATTCATAACCATTACTCACCTCAAACCGGCCGAAATCCTAGCTCGCCTTGCGCTTCCCTTGCAAATCGACCTCCTCGACTGTAGAATCTGACCAAAACCACAAGGAATACGTTATGATAAGCTAATAGGACATAACCCAATTGAAAGAACTCGAAAAACACCCAAAAACACAAAGTTGGCAAAACCCGAGCCCCGGGCACACGTCTCGAAAAATTATAAAATTAACATCACCGGCTTCCTTATCTTGCCACGAGTTCATACATACCAAATTCACAGAAATCGGAGTCCATTTGACCCCTCAAATCACTAGTTTAAACTCTTTCAAATTTCAAGCCCTAACCTCCATTTTTAGCCTTAATTCCCTTGGATTTTCAGTGTTAATCCACGTTTTTACACCATAATAACATAATCTAAGACCAAGAATCCATACCTGATGAAGACTCTCGAAACCCTCTTTGAAATCGCCCAAAATCTCCTTAGTCCGAAATGAAAATGTGGAGTTGCTTCTAAAATTCACGAAGATGAAATTAATACCCTCTGAACAGCAGTTTTCGCTTCCGTGATACCTTTGTCGCTTCTGCAACACCGCTTTTGCGGTTCTTTATCCGCTTCTGCAGTTCTTCGATTTTTACCCAGGACCGCTTCTGCGGTCAATCAATCGCAAATGTGAGACCGCTTTTGCAGTCCGCATGTCCGCTTTTGCGGAACCTCCCAACCTCCTCCTTTCGCTTCTGCGACTTCCCCTATCACTCCTGCGGAACCGCTTCTGCGGTCCATTTCCACAGAAGCGGGAATACCAGATATCAGATCCTTCAGCAAATCCTTAAACTCCAAATTTCATCCTGTTAACCACTCGAAATCACCCCGAGGCCCCCGAGACCTCAACCAAAAGTACCAACACAACTTAAAACATTATTCAAACTTGCTCGAACCGTTAAAACACTATAGTTAACGTCAAAATCATCAAATTTCCTCAAATCAAAGCCTAAGTTCAACCAAAACTTCCGAAACTCGCATTCGACCGAAAACCCAACCAAACGATGTCCGAATGACCTGAAATTTTACACACATATCCAAAATCACCTAACGAAGCTACAGCAACTCTCGGAATTCCATTCCGACCCTCGGATCAAAATCTCACCTATCAACTGGAATCTGCCAAAATTCAAACTTCGCCAATTCAAGCCTAATTCTACACTGGACCTCCAAATTCAATTCTGATCGTACTCCTAAGTCACAAATCATTCCCCGAAGCTAACCGAATTGCCAAAATTCACATCCGAGCCCTCTAACTATATAGTCAACTTCCAGTTGACTTTTCTAAAACAAGCTTCCTTCCAAAAGGCTAAGTGCCTCACTTCCAACTAAAACCAATCCAACTTTACCCGATCAACTCAAATATTGATATTAAATCATAGAGAAACATAATACGGGGGAAACGGGGTGGTAACTCACGTGACGACGGGCCGGGTCGTCACAAAATTACAACTGCAGATAGAAAGGTAGGAGGAAACTATTCACAACTTGAACATTCACATGAGTCAACTGGTTGAAGATTTTAATGCTCAACAAGCCAATATTGTGAATAGTATACAAGAAGAGCGTGAATTAGATACAGGAATCGAGGAGCTACAGGAGAAGGCCAGAGTAGAACATCAACAATCAATCGCACTAGATTTTGAGAATGTCAATGTTGTAGAAGAGATACTAGAGTCAACCAAGGATATTGAGGATACATATTTAGTTGACTCTATTGTCATTAGTGTTGAGAATGTAGACAGTCCCAATGTTCATGTAGTTGAGTGCATTGGTCCTCACTCCAAACATTTTTCCACATTGTGTTTAGATGATAATATGGAAATAGAGTCATTCAAGCCATTTGAGGAGTCAAGGAATGAGGAACAAAGTGCTTACATTCTGGAATTCTTCTTGCCAGAAAGTCGGGATTACACACCTCATCTAAAGGCCAAGAAGTGCAGAATACTACATTATTGTATTGGGCCAGTCAAATTCGTTCCACCACCCCAGGAGCATGATCATAGAGCAGAATGAAAACTTGGGTTCCGATTCATAAGTCCAAAGTGGAGGCAGAAAGTGATTCACGTCGTGCCGCGACGTTAAATCAAGCGCTTATTGGGAGGCAACCCAGCTTTATTACTTTCTTTTATTTATTTTTTATTTTTTAATTGTATTATTTTTATAGTGTTAATTTTTTATTTTATAGAAGCATGGAAAGAAAAGGTATTGGAAGGATGAAACAGCAAACCAAATGGTTGGAAATAAGTGTGAGGTACCCGCACGAAGGACCAAGCTTGTGAGAAGTCTGAGTACCCCATGAGCTGCTAGTGCTTCAGGCTTTGGCCTTCCAGGAAGTTTCTTTTACCCTCTTATTAGTATGGTGTGCATTGGGTACAATGCATAATTTTAAGTGTGGGGTGAGGAGATTATCTGGGTGACTTTTTATGCTATTTTAGTTGTGTTAATTTAATTGAATAATTTTTTTATTTTTTTAGAAAAAAAAAATGGATTGGACTTTTCCTGACGATGGATCTATTAGACAATTTTCTTGAGAGATTTAAGTCTAAATAAAAAATAAAAAAAAGATTTTTTTTGTTAGGTAGTGTAGCAATTACCCCTTGGTTTTTCTTTAAACCACGGTTCTTTTCCAAGGGTTTTATTTAAACCGGGTATAGTTAGTTTTTTTTGGGAGTAGGAGCCATTGTGTTGTGCTTTGAATTCAAGCAATATCTCTTGACTTGGTTATGCCTTGAGAATAGTGAGTACTTTGGTTGTGACGCGTAGGCTGAGTTTTTGACTCTTGTAGATGTACCTTAAATTGTATTATCTTAACTTTGCTTAACTACTTTGATTAGAGTGTCTATGAATCCAATCCTGAGTGAGTTATGTGCCATGTGTGTGTAACGTTTTGCGTTATTCAGTGCGTTGCATTTGATGCCTAAAACTTGCCATGTGTGTTTGCAAAGCGAAATAGTAGTGTTGTTCAGTCTTGGAAGTGATATAGGTGTTTCCTTGTTGAGCCAGATATGTATATTTTACCCACCTAATTGTTATGTATCGTAGTTAACCCCTTTGAGCTTGTAATCTTGTTTCTTTGGCTACCACATTACAAGCCTTACCCATTTGTTTGAATTAACCATCTATTTGAACCTTCTAACCTCTCATGAGCACTTGAATTGTGATGATTTATGTAAATGTTAAAGTGTGGGGTGGTTGGTTTGGCTTTTGAGTGGAACTAATGAAATCAGGAGAAAAGTGCACTATTTTGAAAAAGTGAGAGCCACTTGAATTTAAAAAATATGTATAATTGTATTGCTGTGAAAAAAAAAAGTATTTCTTTAATAAGTGGTGACTCTTGCTTTAATTGTGCTTAAATAAGTATGGGGTAATATTTAGTGATATGAAGGTGGAGTTTTGGTTTGACATAAGTATGGGGTTTGAATATTAAAGTATATGTATTAAAGTGCGTAGGGAGGTGTAGTCACTCTTATATCTTAATGTATCTTACCTGTCCCATAGCCTACATTACAACCAAATAAAGTCCTAATTGATTCTAGAATGATTGAGCTCGATTAGTGGAGTAGTACACTACGGGCAAGTTTATGGTGCATCTTTTGTGGCATATTAATGTTATTTCTGAGAGTGAGTGAATTCTTTCTATCTAAAGTTCCTAAGTGTTCATAAATTTTATTGTGTGGAACTACTCTCTTTTGTTGTGTGAGGGCACTTGATTCATGAAGGAAAGGTAATGTCAGTGAACTCTATGTTAGAGTAAGTAGGCGAGTTGTAAATCATGTGTGGTACTTGTGAGTCAAATCTTGAGGTGAAGATGTTACGTTTTTGTGCTTAGTCTATTTTAAATATTCTTGGTATGATGAGTTAGGAGAATTGTTTAAAAAGATCGTGTCTATAAAAAAACGTATAGTTTGATTGCCCGAGGACGGGCAATGATTTAAGTGTGGGGTGTTTATTATAGGCTATAATTACGTATTTTAGTCGATTATTACACTCTAATTTACTGCACTTTAGTTGAGTTTGCGCTTTAATCGCTAGTGTTATGCACCAACGGTGTGTTGTCTTGTAGGAGTGATTCCGAGCTATATAGATATTTTGGAATGAATTCAAGTGATTTAGAGCTTTTAATTTTGATTAAAATACCAGGGAATTAATATGGGATCGTATTCGGGGATCAACGGATGACAGAGCAACAAAACAAAGAATCGAGTAGGCATATTGCGCACTGTCTAGTAAAATTCCATTAACTATTTTCTCAAAACTCTATTTAGGCTCTACAATATATGGTTGGAAAAATAACTTAAAGGGATACAACATTTATGTTTTATGTGTTTTCAAATTCCAAACAGAACAGGGTGAAAAACGAGGTCGAAACTGCTACCGCGGAGCTGAGGCGGGCTGAGGCAGTATACCTGCCATATACCGCGGTTTGACTGCGGCTGCAACAGTCTAGACGTGAAATTTTGTCAGGTATAATGGTTTGGGTCCGACCCTACTTGGTATATATACATGAAAAAATGGTATTTTAGAGGAGTTGGACATACTTTTGACATAATTTAGACCTAAGGAAGGTAAGGAGATCGGAGATTCGACCTAAGGAGGCAGAGACATAATAGGAGCAAGGCGGGGAATTCTTCTATGAGTTTTTCCTTCCTATTTCTATTTTTCATTGTTGGTTATGACTTTTAGTATTGTAGTTTTACATGCTATTATGAATAGTTAATTTGTTATCTAGGGTTTTGGTGGAACATTTTGTAGAATAAATTCTTGTTATGTTTTTATATAATTGAGCCGTAGTATTTTCTCTATTTGTTCAACTATATGTTTATTGTAATTAATTGACAGGATCCTCAATTAACTGTGTCTATTTAGTGCGCATAACTCGAAAGAGAATATATATTTAGGTAATTATAAACAACACCACTCCCAGAGTATATGAAAGATCAATAACTGAGGGTTTAAAGGCGGGATTAGGGATAACGAAACCTGGGATGCTATCTAAGTGAGCAGTAACAAAAGCCAGCTAGCGTAACTCGGGAGAGTGAATCTAGTAAATTATGGTAATTACTCGGGAGAGTGTTATGACAATCAGAGCGCCCATGATCGGTAGAGAATACTTAGGCGATTTTTATAGAAAACGTAGTGGGAAGGATTCTGACAATTGGGGAAATCATAACTCTAGACCTCCTTAATCTTGACTCCAATACTTATACTTGTTAATTGATAGTTTTACGGCTTTCTAGATTTGTTATTTAATTAGATAACAATAAATATTATAATCTTTATAATTAGAAAATTGTTTAGACTTGTGTTTCTTAGCAATATTGAATAACTAGAGCTAAGCCTTAGTTCTCTGTGGGATTCGACTCCGGACTTGTAAACCAGATTATATTTGCAATGACCGCTTAATCCTTTTTATAAAACATAGTTGGGCATGATTAGTGCACGATCCCATGCCCGTCATCTAGCGTGTGTCTCACCTCAATATAGCTGTCACGACCCAAAATCCACTAAGGGTCGTGGTGGCGCCGGACTCTGCTGTCAGGCCAACCAAGTCAAATACTAAATTAAATCTCGTTTAACACTTTTGAAAATACAGGATTTTTCCTTCATTATCTAGAAATTTTAAAGAATATAATTTAGAATCGAATTTAAAAGCTAAGCAATTAATACAATACTTCGAACCATCCCAGAACCCGGAGTCATAAGTGCATGAGCATCTACTGATAGGAGAAATAACATACAACATCCGTCCGGAATACAATAGACGGAAAGTTAATACAGTACAAAGGATGGGACTACTCTAGCTGCGCCCGTCTCGAATGATGCAACTCGCCTAGTCCCAGCATCATCCATGCTGCTACGCCCAATAGGCTGCTAGAGGTGTATATATATACCTGTGCAACAAAAATACACAGAAGTGTAGTATGAGTACGTAATCAACGTGTACTCAGTGAGTGTCCCGCCTAATCCCGAAGGGGTAGAGACGAGATGGTCAACTTT
>MU724659.1:197640-210219 GCA_026770625.1 Nicotiana glauca
TCATTCTTTCAACTTTAAGCTTCCGAAATGAGACTTCTCTTCCCAATTCAACTCTGGAGTTATCGAAATTCAATTCCGACCACGCGTACAAGTCATAATACCTGAAATGAAGTTGTTCATGGCCTCCGACTGCTGAACGGAGCGCTATACTCAAAACGACCGGTCGGGTCGTTACAATAGCTCAACGATGTGAAAATCCGGGGTTTCATACCCTCAGAACATCATTTACAATCATTACTCACCTCGATCTGGTCCAAACTCTAGCCCGCGATTCCTTTTCCATCACAAATCAAACTCCGAATGCTCCAAATCAATCCACAATCAGTACATAATCATTAAAATATGCTAGGGGAATAAAACCCACTCAAAAATATCCAATTTACATCAAAAATTCCAAAATTGCTCAAACTTGACCCTCGATCCCACATCTCAAAATCCAATAAAAATCACAAAATCCGACAACCCATTCAACCACGAGTCCGACCATACCAAAATTACCAAATTTCGATAACAATTCGGCCTTCAAATCTTCAAATCTTATTTTTAAATCTCTAGGTCCAAATCCCCAATTTACACCTCAAAAATATGTAATCTAGTCGGATTATTCAAATATAATTCAATATTATGGAGTAGAAATAATCACAAGTGACTTACCTCAAGATTTCCCATGATTTCTTGGTCAAAAAATTGTCCCAAGCAGTATTCTTTCACAAAAAAAAAACGTCAAAATGGCAAAAAAAATAGAACAACATAAATAAATCTAATTCTGATCGCTAAAATCCATTTTCGGTCGCTAAAAGTACCAAATCTAGTTGCTAAAGGTCTGTACCAGATCCTGCTGCACCAGCAATATTTATTTTCACTAAAAAGGCTCTAACTCCACCATACGAACTCAGAATTTGATGATTCTTGTTCCTATGAGTCACAAATAATAATAAAAACATAGCCCTTCAAGCAAAACTCAATTCGGAGCTCATTTGCTCAGTGCGATGCCCATTTCGCTCGTTAAACAATTAAATCATATTTCGCATCAAAAACCCAATCGCGACTTGATGAAACTAGACCAAACTTTTCAGATCACTCCTATAATTCATTATCAAAATTCTGGAAGTCTCAAAATCAAATTTCAATCTCTAGAACTAAAAATGGACCTTTGGATCATTACATGTTTATGCTCAAAACGGCAAAATCTTCCAAAAACTCTTCAAAAACTTATCCGATCCTCATGGGACCCCGACCAAACATGCTAATACACCCCATAATATCATTCAAACTTTTTTCAGCCTTTGGAATGCTCAAAACAATAGCAAAACATGGAATCACTCTCGGATTCAAGCCTAAGAATTTCAAAAATTCCGAATTCCAAATTCGATCAAAAAGTCTATCAAACCTCGTTTGAATGACTTGAAATTTTGCACACACATCACAAATGATACAATGAACATACTCCAATTTCCGAAATTCCATTCTGACCCTTATATCAAAATCTCACCTATCAATCGAAAACGCCAAAATTTCAATTTCGCCAATTAAAGCCTAAATCTACTCTGGACCTCTAAAACATAATCCGATCATGCTCCTGAGTCCCAAATCACCTAATGGAGCTAACAAAATCATAAAAATTTCAATCTGAGAGCCTATGCTAACAAGTAAAAATTTGGTCAAACCTTTCAAATTTTTAAGTTTCAAACTAAGAACTATTCTTTCAAATTCATTCCGATCATCTTGAAAATGAAAACCGACGATTTAAATAAGTTATAATACATCATACGGGGCTATTCATGCCCAAGAACTGGCGAGCAAAGTGCAAAAGCTCAAAACGACCGGTCGGATCGTTACAGTTCTGCTTATGCTTCTTTAGTTGTGTTGAACCATAAGTTATCACATGATCATTCTACATGAAAAAATATCTTACCCCTACATTCAAAGCATTACATAATACTGTGGATACTCCAGAGCATGGTAGTAAGGCTAATACTTATGGGGTTATTAAACATGTTTTTGGTTTCTGAAAGTTAAGCTCATATTCCTTCATTCGCTGGAACTTTGTATTTTTTTCTAGTTTAACTTGATTAATGGCGCTGCCATTGTGGAAGGAAAAAAATTCAGTAGAAACTATCTATACTAATGTATAACACAGTTTTCAGGTAATCCTTGAGCTCCTCCTAGCTACATGGTAACATCATCAATAATCACCGTGATAAATCTATCTGAAAATAGTGTAAACACCTATTCATAAGATCCAACAATACGAGTATTGACAAGTCCAAAAGGCATTCCAAGGAACTCATAATAGCATACTGAGTTTGAAGTGTTGCCTTAGGAATAAATTCTTTTCTGATTTTGAGCAACTGATGACATGTCATATATATAAGGCAATAGGCATTTATTGCATAGTGTTGTTGTATTCAACAGCTTTTAGTCGATGCACACTCTTGGAGATCTACCTTTCTTTTTTACAAATATATCAGTGCAGCCCAGGTGATACGCGCGGTTTGATAAAAGTCTTGTCAGTAGGTCATGTAATTTTTTCTTATTTCTCTTTGCTTCACTACTTCGATATGATATGTGGGTATTGATGTAAATTGTATCTAGTACCAGGTTAACAAAAATTTATTTCTCGTACTAGAGTTAGTACTAGTAAACTCTTATAAATACATCAAAGAATTCTCACCTTATTAGTACTTTTATTTTTTTGCAAACTAAGTTTCACATCTCTTAGATCCTTTTTACGGAAGTTACGAGACCCTAATAATCATAGAGCCTCGACTATCGTTCCTATATAATTATTTATGTTTATTTTTTATTTTTTACAATTAGTTTTATTGTATATGTCAATCTAACTACCTTTGCATTGTAATAAAAGGTAATGTGGTAAGATGATAACCAATCATACCTATAACCACGTCAAAATCCACAAGGTCAATTACAATTTGGCCAGTTAGGTTATCCTCTCTATCAACTTGAATCAGATAAACTTAATACAAAGTTTCAACTATACGAGACTCTTCCATAAAAGTAGCAACTATTAAAGAAACTCATAATATCTCAAGATGTTATTTATCTAACTCTTCGTCCCATATAAGAAATATAAATTCTTAAGCGAGATTTCGTAGTCTCTGCCTTCTTAAATGAATTCTTAGTTACATGACAATCACATCTGGTTCTTCAAAAAAAATCTAGCAAATTCAACTTCCACATAATAGGCCATAGTCTTTGTATGTGAGAGTATTGCCTTATTTAAACGGTTAACCAACCATTAGTGTCACGATCCAATTTCCCCTTCGTTGGGTTTCGTGATGGCACCTAGTCTTAAGTGCTAGGTAAGTCTAATATTTACATAAGATCAATAATAATAAATAACATCTTAAAATTTTTCTGGAATGAACCCTTTATACAATGAGTATATTACCAAAATCCGGCAGTACAAGTCATAAGATCTACAAAGTTAGCTACCATTTCTATATAAACTGTTTGAAAAGGAGTGAAAATAGTTGAATACAAGTAACAAGGTGACTCTAAAGCCTGCGAACGCAACAACAGGTTTACCTTGAGTCTCCTCAGCAATGGTCTACACACCTACTAACAATCGACACCTTGGATCTACACAACAAAAATGTGCAGAAGAGTAGCATGAGCATACCATAGCGGTGCCTAATAAGTATCAAGACTAACCTCGGTGGAGTAGTGATGAAGAACAGCCAAGACACCTACAGATCTAATAAACTGTACAAAACATAAGCATAGGAACAACGGAACATGATGCATGCATATAAAGACTACACACTATGACTAACTTTATAACAATCATAGTAAGGGAAGAAAAATAGCAAGTAATAGCGGAAATACCATAATAATGACATAGAAAAGTGAGCGAAATCACGAACCCAAAACCTAAATCACAAATATAGTAAAGTTAAGCAATAACTCAGAACCTACGACAGTGTTCACATCAAGTCTTAGCCAACAAACTCCATGAAATACCAGAACCTCAGACAACTGATAGCTCACAACTCCCAATACCTGACCCCTATCACTTGGCATCATGTGCCCCCATGGCCCCATCACAACTCATGGTCACGATGATAACCCACTTACTAACTAGAGCTACTCTCGCATATATGATAAGTAGATGGGGTGTACATCTATCCTCAGCAATATTAGGAGAATTTCATATCCAATGGGAGTGTTCAACTACGTGTATGCTTGTGCAAGTGCTTTAACATAGTTTCTACCAACTAATAAGCATAAGGAAAAGAACTGACAACACGTAAGATGTTTTCTCAAAACTTCTATGAGATAAAACTCATACAGGTAAGCATACCACAACACTATATCAAACAGCAAGAATGCCCCCAGGCAAACACAAATCATCACAATCAATCCCTGACATAGCCCACCTTGTCTCACCACGTGTGCAAATAATAACGTAATAAGTGTCACATTATTTTGAAACACGTGCATCATAATATTCCCACCTTGTCCTCGTGCACCACCACAACAATTACCGCAGCAACAATGAGAATATATACAATAAAACCACAAGTAAATCAACTCGAGAACTTTAGATCACAAGGAGACGGTAAAACTAGCTCACAATGGATAACCACAATAGAGAATACTAAGCGTAAGAAGAACAACTGAACAAGGGAGAAAATAATGTGAAGTAGCGATCCCACAATATGTAGTTCAACAACAAAGAATCTAACACGAATTAAATAATTCCAAATAGGGAAATGTCAAATAAATATAGGATACCTAAACTTCTTTTAAGGCTGGTAAAAATATAAAGGATATAGAAGAATTTCAGTTAAGGATGAGCAGCGGGAAGATTATCATAACCTCAATTAAGACTAAACAATTACAGGAGAGATAATAATAGTTTTCAATAAAGAAAAGCAGTTATGAAAAATAGCATTACAATAGAAAGAGGTAAAAATCTTCAATTAAGAAAAATAACAGTCAAATAGGCAATAAGAATGAATCATAAAGCAAATTAATTCCAATTAAATCATGTAGAGGTGAAACTAGTAAATGGAAGCTCAAGCATATCAAGAACAACTTCATACTCAGTGAATACAAGGAACTACGAACTCTAAAAGGCCAAATTTCCAAAAATACATCCGAATAGACACTCTTCACCTCGTGTACATGAACTACAATCAACATAGAAGACTCAAATCCTAAGAAGAAGTCCCCCATACGAGGTTAGGCAAGATACTTGCCTCAATGCGGCCAATTCAATACTCAATTTAGTTTTTCCTTTAACAATTCATCAACGTTCGGCTCAATCCAATGATTTGATACAAAAATCCTCTCTCAAAATCGCCCACTCTCGGACCTAGGGTTCAAAATATGATAAAATGAAGCAAAAACTCAAGTTACACAGCTGAAAACAAGCTGCAGATATCTCATTTGTGGTCTAGGGTTCGCAATTGCAAACCCTCGCAAAAGCAAAGAAAACCTTCGCAATTGCGAATAAGGAAGGGCTGGAAAAGCTCGCATTTGCAATAAAAAGTTTGCAATTGTGAATTGGGCATCGCAATTGCAACCATACCAGAAGCAGTAGTTTTTTCCGACACAAAAATGAGCATAAGTTCCACATACGATGTCCAAATTTGATGATTATTTTTTCTATGGTTCTGTAATTACGATACGAATCTAATGGTTAAATAAAAACTGAATTGGAGCTCATTTTCTTAATGCGGTACCCTTTATTCCCAAATAAACGATATTGAAATATCAAATAAGAGCGCAATACAATCTGAAACACACCCGAGGCCCCCGGGACCCCGCCTACAAACACAAACAAGTCATATAACCTAAGACGAACTCATTTGAGGTCTCAAATCATATCATACAATTTCAAAACGATGAATCATACCATGAATAGAGCTATGAATTTCCAAATCTTTCAACTTCAAAAACTTGTGCCGAAATCGATCAAATCAACCCGGAATGATGCCCAAGTTTGCAGACAAGTTCAAAATGGCAAAATAGAGTTGTTACAACTCTCAGAATCTCATTCTGACCCCGATATCACAAAAGTCAACTATGCGTCAAACTTCTCCATTTTCCAAACTTCAACTTTTCCAACTTTCGCCGAAATGCCTCAAATTACCGTACGGACCTCCAAATCCGAATCTGGGCGCTCGCCTAAGAACAAAATCACCATAAGAAATTGTTGAGATCACCCAAAATCCATTCCTGGGTCATTTACTCAAAAGTCCAATTCCGGTAAAATTCTCACTGTTTAAACTTCCAAAACTAGTTTCCTTCTTCCAATTTAACTCTGAATAATCTGTTAAATGAATTCAACCATGCATGCAATTTGATACACATATTATGAAGTTGTTCAAGACCTTATGATGTCAAACAGAGCTTAAATTCTCAAAACAACCAGCTAGTTCGTTATAATTAGACAAACCTCTAAACCTAAGACATCACGTACCTACCCAATTGATAAAGTCTGGTGTCACACGTCACTACATCTATTGTCTGAATTAATTTCTTAAGTACCTATTAGGTTTGTCGTTTCGACTATCGAGAAAAAACAAATTATTATAAGTTTACTAAACTTATTTCTAAGTCATTAGTGTCACTCCTAATGGCATCCCTAACAATATGGTTCCATTTCATATATTCTTTATATACTCCAGTCGATAAGTTGCTAGATCAATAAGCCTCTCATTGGAACATTATAGAGCTCATAATGCTTTAAGTATTTCATCAAGAACCTCTGAGGATCCTTTACATTAACAGAAAATGGTAAACTTAGTGGCTTCAATTTTTGGAACTCTATTACCGAAACATCTTGGTTTCCGACTTAGTCTGAATGCATTATGCATCTAAAGACCTTTGTTGTTTCCCATTATTCTCTTGTCTATCCAATATATTCATCGAGACCTCAATTTACCTTGTATGGAGGTAGCTACTTTTGTAGTGGCACTCTCTTAGTGCTATAGTGGTTAACTCGTACTAATTTCAAGGATAGACTTTATTACACATCATAGTAGTAAGACACTCATTGAGATAAAACATGCCTTTTATTGGCTTAGTCTACTACTTCTATCACTTTTCGTTGTCAAGAGATATTTGCCTATCTAGTGGCAACATTTGATGTCTTTGAACCTTTAGACAAGTTCTAATATCGGGTGATTGATCTGATTAATATGCAAAAAGAATAACGATGACAGATTCAATTATTTGGCCTTAATCACCATGCATGTACGGAGGAATAAGAAAGAAAGGCAAGACAAATCCTATCACGCCCTCACAAAATCATGATAATGGGAATGGACGGCTACATAACCATAATTGAGATTCTACTACGAATGTGTGCTCCATTAGTCACAAAAAGAACCTAGGCTCTAATACCAAATTTGTCACGACTAAATTTAGGATCATGACCGGCGCTTGAGAACAGGTGCTCCCAAGTAAGACTCATCAGCAACAACAACAACAACCCAGCATAATACCACTTAGTGGGGTCTGGGAGGGTAATGTATACGCAGACCTTACCCCTACCCTGGGGTATAGAGGCTGTTTCCAAATAGACCCTCGGCATCCTTCCATCCAAGAACTTCCCACATTGCTCTTGGGGAGACTCGAACTCATAACCTCTTGGTTGTAAATGGAGGTTGCTTACCATCAGAGCAACCCTTCTTGTCAAGTAAGACTCATCAGCATTTTACAAAAATCGGAAAGAGTTTCCCCTAATTTAGGACTATCCAAAAGTTTTGTTGTCTCATAAATAAACACCAACCAACCAATATTCACCTAAATCAATCACAATCTTCACCAACTAACCAAAAATGAGTCTTCACCAACATTACCAACCTTATCAATATATTAATACCAAACTTATCTAAAAAAAATATATAAAAAGAATTACAATACTAGTACTAGTCCAATATAATGAAAAAATTCTCATGACACTAATAAAAATGACTATGGAGAGACTCTTAGAGTTCATAAGAAAAGACGATAACAAATAAATAAACTCTTTGCCCAATCGAACAAGTACGGGGCTCACCAGAAACTATCAAATCATGTGCTCTAGATAATAAAATTCATGCTTGCGTCAACTACTGCCTCTATAAATAAAGTAGCCGGGAGTGAGTCGCCAGCTCAGTGATTAATAACACTTAACCACAACTGTTTTTAATTGGGGATAAGTCAGAAGCATGATGTAACGACTCGATTGGTTTTTTTGCTTTCTAGAGCTCCACTCCCCTAAATAAGACTCCTCGTACTTGCTTTTACTGATTTATGACTTGAGGAGATTGTTGGTTTGGGATTTGGAAGAGTTTGGGTTGAAATTGGAACACTTGGTTTCTTAAGGTTGGCCTAAAATGCTAAGTTTGACTTTGGTCAACATTTTGAGCAAACGACCTCAGAATCGAGATTTGACGGTTCCAATAGGTTTATATGATGATATTGGACTTGGGCATATGATCGGTTTGAGTTTTGGATGACCCGGGAGTGTTTTGGCACCTAATAGTGAAAATCAGTTCTTGAAGAACTTTGAAGTTCTTTAAATTTGGTTTGGAGCGGGTTTTGGTGATATCGCAGTCCGAATTGAATTCCAAGGATGGGATAGTTCCATAATGTCACTTAAGACTTACACACAAAATTTGGAGCCATTCCGAGTAGTCTAAATATGATCTGACGCATTCAACGAATTTGGAAAACTTGAAGTTCAAAGTTTGATTCAATTTGGTTTCGAGGTATGATTCTTGGTTACGTTGTTGATTTTTGCATTTTGAGAACTTGAAAAAGTCCATATTTTGATTACAAACCTGTTAGTGCCTTTGGACAGGGTACCGAGTGGCTAGGGTGAGTTTCGGACCCCGCAAAGCTAAATGCATAAAACTAGATCTGCCCAATTCTAGTTTCCTTCTTCGCGAACGCCAAGGAACCATTGCATTCGCGTAGAAGGAGTTGGACTGGGGAAGGAATGCTCTTCACGTTTGCGTGAGCCTCTCGCATTCGCGTAGAGTAGAGGCCTCGCATTTGCAATAAAGGGGCAGCTGGGCAGTGAGTTTAAATTCGGGACTTAGGCATATTTAGGGTCATTTATCACATCCTTGGGCGATTTAGGAACTTCAAAAGGGGACATTTCAACCTAGCTTTGTGAGGTAAGTAACTTCTACCTAATGTGAGTTTAATAAATGATTTATGAGTAGATTACAACATGTAAATTAGTGGAAATTATGGATTTAAAGTAAAACCTAGGTTTTTGATAAAATAAGATTTAATCACGAAATTTGTTACGGAATGTAGTAAAAATTATATATTCTTGATCCTAAGGTTATGGGTAACAACTTTCTTCGAAACTTTTCGGAACCCCGGCACGTGGGATCGGGGGGTGAATTTTAGGAATCTTGCAATATGGGTTGGGTAATCAATCTAATAGTGGGAATGTAAACTTTTGAGCCTATATTGATTAGTTTTTACGTTATTTGGATAGTTTCGGATTGTTTGACACCAAATTGAGGGTTTGGGCTTAAGCTTGGACCGGAAAGTAGCCCTTAAATCGAGGTAAGTCTCTTTTCTAATCCTGTAAGAGGAAAATTTACCCCATAGGTGAACTAAATTAATATTTGATTATTTGTGGGTTCTACGTATGCACGAAGTGGCGAGAGTCCGTACGTAGATACTATCCTTGTTATGTCTGGGTAGTTCTAGTCTTACACCATGCTTTGTGGATACCTTTATCTAAACATATTTTGTTGGTTTGTGTTGAATAAAACTATGTTAAGAATTTTAAGATTTCAAAGGGTTTCAATTAAATCATTATTTTGAATAGAATTGAGAAGAAATTGGCTATATTTATATTTAATCGCGTCGTAAGTATATTCCGCGAGCGGGATGACTATTTCCACTACTCTCATAGGAGTGGGTCGTTCACCTCGGACAGTTAATAGATGCATCTATGGTTCGTGCCATTCGATCCTGTGGCAGTGCACATTTTATTATTATGTTGGATCCAGCCATGTGAGCTCGGCATAACTTGCGCATGCTATTTATTTGGACTTTCTGTGATTTGTATTGCTTTAATGCATTGACTAGTGGTTTTGGGTTGTGACAAGTTTGTATCAAATCTCTAGGTTCATAGGTTTTACGATTCATGAGCAAGTGTATAGGAGAGACTTGAGGATCGGTATGATGGCGTCCATACCTATGTTCGAGAGGCTACACGGCATTTAGGATAAACTTCCCATCTTTCTTTCCTTATCGTGCGGTATTGATTCAGCTTAAAGAGTAACCCTTTGAATTCCTTCCACGCATTCGTATGCGCATGTGAGCTCTCAGAATCGACTGTACATCGATGGCTGATGATTCTATGGATAAGGTGCGAGATATGATTTATGTGTGTTGATGATGGGTCTGTTTGGAGGACTTGAGGCCGGGTTTTAACTGCAGCTTGAGCATGGGAATTTCGGTTGTGTGTGCATGTAGTTTTGGACTTATATGTCCGCTAGTATCTCTATGAGTGGAATTTATGGTCGGCGAGTGGTTGCATGACTATATGAAGAGTAGGATGTGACTGCGGACTATGTTCAGATGATTTAAATGCGAATAGAAGAGTTTGCTTGAGGTGTAAAAAGGATAGATGGGTGCCTGATTTTTGTCTCGGTGTGACGTGTAGTCCTCATGCCTTATTGATGAGTTCATACTCAGGAAGATTAAGTGGTAGCATAGTAGTTGTGGCTAAAATATAATATTTACATTGGATGGTGTCGAGACTCGCGGTATTTCTATATCATTATAGATTATGCATTTTAGTATCAAGAAGGTGGAAGAAACGGCTTTAGAGTGAGTGTATCGGTTGTGGTACTTTGGGGTTTTAAGAGGGAATATAGCGGCTTATGGGCCTTAGGGCAGTGTGGTTTTTTATGCTAGAATCTCTTATGGCGAGCTTTGGGGTAGTCTTTATGGTGTTCTTGCAAGGAGGGGTATCAACTTGAGGGTAATTTGGAAGGAACTTGGAGAAATAAGGTAGTTTGATAGTAAGTTGGATCAACACGGTAATGGTACGATCAGTTTCTTGGGTATTTATGATGTGGTGAGTCTCCACAGGTGTTTCGTGGAAATATTCATGAGTTTTGGGCAACTGCGTAGCTTGATTGAGTTAGAGGGATTCGGTTTTGTTACCTTGGTTATGTGCAAATGGATTCTAAGGGGTTCTCTATGATTTCTATGACGGTTCAAGGTGGATATTTCCTACTGGTATGAGGAGCATGTTACATATTGGGATTTCCTCCTGGATGAGATCAAATAGAAGGTTTCTAGCTGATCGTGATTAGGTTATGCATGTGCAAGGTCACAGTCTAGTATTGAAAGGAAGGTCGTGAATTCTTAGACAGCACGGGCAGTTTTATATGTCTAGATGGATGGTATTACTACTTGGTATTACCTGAGAAGGTGTGCGTTTCAGAAGGCATGTTGCATTTTGACTTACGGATACTTCATTGATATTGCGGTGCTCGCTTGGTTGAGCGACTACTGTGATTTAGATTTTTTTATGTGGCACAAAAGAATAACAGAATTATTCCTTGTGAGATGATCATGTACGAGAGATATGTTAGACACTTGGGCGGTGGAGTTGGGATCAGGTAGAGTGATTCTTGTGTTCTATGGATTTGGAGACTGGGAGTTCTCAGAAGCAAATTGTTTTGTGGTTGTGGACTGTGAAATATGGCCAAAGCTAGCCAGATGATAGTATGTGTTATGGTTATGTCGTTTGGACTTTTGTAGGGCTATTTGTCAATTCGGGGATGACCGGAGTTGATTTGGGGGCCCATTGGTAGGACCAATGAGGATGTGTATCCTGTATCGGATTAGATTTGCTTGCTCTTGTGCAGATGTAACCACAGGTATATCATCGGGTGGAATAAATGTTATTCGCTCCTTGGTCTATGTTATGTGTTCCTTTCTTATACTATGATGGGTTACGAGGGTTACATTGTTCTTCACACCCATTTGTAATTCAGTTTAGGCCTCATGGCGTTATGGGCGAGATGGCCTTCATGATGTTGATTTGCTTATTGCACCATAGGTGTGCTTGTCCTTCTCAGTATTGTTTGTTCCTAATAATTTTTCAGCAGTTATATTTTGTGCACTCTATTGTGCTTGATATTGACGCACATGTGACCAATCATCCCGAGTATTATGGCTCGATGGGTACCTTATGTGGATTGATATTATGGGATCGGATAGCGCGCCGCAACGATACTGTGA
Organism: Nicotiana glauca; assembly: GCA_026770625.1. Lineage (NCBI taxonomy): Eukaryota > Viridiplantae > Streptophyta > Magnoliopsida > Solanales > Solanaceae > Nicotiana > Nicotiana glauca. Next base: position 209,887 of record MU724659.1, read on the forward strand.
TTAAATGTAACTCCTGATGCTTACTTCGTGTATTTTTGCTTTCACCTTATTGAAAATTGTAAGGCCCATAAATTTTTGTGCTTAAAACCTAGTAGCTCATAGTGTCAAGGTCCGAATATTTGTGTTAGGAATGTGTAGAAAGCTCGCCGCGGTTCGGACCCTCGGTGGTGATCTAAGCTTTAAAAATCAAAAGAATAAATTTTTCCAGAAAATTGTCAATTTTGCAGTCAAGAATGCGGTCGCAGAATCGAAATGCGGACCGCATTCCTACCGCAGAGTGAAGCAGAAAATTGGTCTAAGTTGATGTCAAAAATGCGGCCCATTCTGCGATCG
>MU724659.1:212336-244635 GCA_026770625.1 Nicotiana glauca
GAACTGCTTAATCCTTTGGTTAATAAGTAATGAAAAATACAGGGGTAACACGTAGGTTAGGAAAGGCACCCAGATTCGCTTGATTGGGGCTACCCGGTCGAGCGCCAGTCATGTCTCTCGAATTTGGGGCGTGACAAAAATAGTTCATAGTAAAATGCTAAAATTTCCCTGCCTGCTTGGCTTGCTTAGTAGCCTTCTTATTTAGTTTTCTTACTATTATCTGTCATGTCAGAATTATTACTTGTTGGTGTACAAAATGGGTTGTGTGGGGATCCATATGTACTTGTCGGTGGGGCTACTTGTATTGGCTGAGATGAGGTTTCTAGACCTGAGATTTGCACTATTGTATTGGGATGAGGAAGGTTTGGAAGAATAATACTATATTTTGCTGAGGATTTGGGCTATGGCCTTAGTCGGATGAGTGAGTTTCCCGGCTTACTGATCAGATGAGTGGTTAAGAGGTTATGCGTGTTTTTTTCATCATTGGTAGGGTGTGAAGGTTTTGAATGAGGTATAATCGATATGAGGTTTGCTACACGCACCAGATTTGTTTTATTAGGTAGTAATGGTAGTTAGCAGTTCCTACTGTGAGTGTCGGAGTGATGGGGTATATCATATGGTTACATATTGGGGTTATGGTTATGACTTAATACAGCATGTTCAGGCTTATACAGTGTGTATATGTGAGATTTGGGTCTTGAGATAAATTCTGAATGTTAGAGATTAGGTTCTAAAGTTTAAGGACCAAGGTTTAAGTAAGGATACCTAGTAATGTTGCATTGGTAGGCTTATATGGAGCAGGGTGACGTGGGATCACCCTCGGGTATGTGCATAGTAAGGTTACACCGTGATTTGATAGCTTTGGAACAAGAGCAGGGTGACGTGGGATCACCCTCGGGTATGTGCATAGTAAGGTTACACCGTGATTTGATAGCTTTGGAACAACTCGTATCACGTTCGAGGATAAGTTGACCCAACTAGTCATATTGAGAATTTGGACTTCGCTCGATAGTTTGAGGGCTCGAGTATCTCCGCATGATGTATTATGACTTGAGTAAATCGTCGATGTTGGTTTTCAAGTTATTCAGAATCAATTTGGAGGAATGAACTTCAAGATTTAAGCTCTTTGTCATGACCCAAAATCCACTAAGGGTCGTGGTGGCACCGGACACCACTGTCAGGCAAGCCAACCGAAATACTCAATTAAATTCCCATTTTTGTATTGTCAAAATCATTTTTATTTACACATTAAAGAACAAATAATAAAATTTATGGACACAGCCGCGAAATCTTTAACAAACTTAACATTTAATAATCCAAAAATCCTCAAAGAACCCGGTGGCACAAGTGCATGAGCATCTACTGACAAGGAAATAAAATACAACATCCGTCTGGAATACAATGGACCGGAAGTAAATATAGTATACTAGAAGGGATTGTACTAGTTGCGGCCATCTCGAATAATCCAGCTCATCTAGTCCCAGTATCATCAGTGCTGCTATGCCCAGTAGGACGCTAGAGTTACACATACATGTGCAACAAAAAAGCACAGAAGTATAGTATGAGTACGTAAACAACATGTACTCAATGAGTATCTCGTCTAATCTCGAAGAAGTAGAGACGAGATGGTCGACTTCGACACTTACTAGTGGTCCAATAATGATGAGAATAATACATTAAATCGTGGATTTCTGTAAACATGATTTTATTCCAATAGAAGGAAAAAAGTAAACAATTATTTCTTTTATAGGAAATTTCTAAAATTCCTCTTTCTTTATTATCCATATATTCTCACGCCATGAAGAGGCATCAACAACTTTAATAAATTCAAGGAACCAATACAAGAATGCAAAAATCATGTCGAGGTTGGCGGCCCGCTCCAACAAAAATGTAAACTATGCACTGCCGAGGGTCGAACGGCACGAACCATAGATGCATCTATTTAATCTGCCGAGGCGTTCGGCCCGCTCCAAAATTTAAACACACAGACAGTCAATCAAGAGTACGCACGGAGAGTTTATCCAAAGAAAGACAATCCTCTTTTAACCATTAAAGAAATATGAAGTTTAATCCTTTTAGAAATTTATTTACTAATTCAATGTGATTTAAGCAATTCAAGCTGTCAATAAGTTTACGACTAATCCAAGTATAGCATGCTTTAGGGTCATAGACTACCCGGGCTATAGCATAATAGTAGCTACGCACGGACTCTCGTCACCTCGTGCATATGTAGCCCCCACAAATAGGAGCACATAACCAATTAACTCACCTATGGGGACAATTCCCTCTTACAAGGTTAGAAAGGAGACTCACCTCGCTCCGAAGATCTATAACCGGCATTTCACACTCTTCCGAAGACTCCAATCGATGCACAAAGCTCCAACGCTAGCCAATAATAATACAAATCCATTAATATATACTTAATTACTCATAATGATCCATTTCATAGCAATTCCTAACCCCTATCGAAAAGTTGACAAAAACGCCCTCGGACCCACATGCCTGAAATTCGAAATTTTTTGAAGATAAGGTTTACCCATAGCCTCATGAACTCAAATATATAATTTACTCTCAATTTCATGCCCAAAAATCGTGGTCAAAATCCAAGAATATCAAATTTCTAGGTTTTCCACTAAAACCTCAAATTTATACTAATTTCAATGCTCAAATCCATACATATTTGATGTATTTAACTCAAAATAGGTGGAGATAACTTACCTTATCATTGATGATGAAAATCCTCTCTTGAAACCCTCCAAGAATCGCCCAAGCCAAGAAAATATAAGAGGAAATGGCCAAAATCCGATTTTTAAAACAATTCTCTGCCTCCAGCATTTTTCGCTTCTACGAAAGAATTTCCGCTTCTGCGGCCCTGCTTTTATGGACCATCTGCCGCTTCTGCGGCTTCCACTAGGCTGCCCTTTTTCACTTCTGCGTTCCCCCTTCTGCGGAACATTGACCACATCTGCGGTCCACGAGCCCCTGACAAAATCCGCTTCTGCGCTCCTCCTTCCGCATGTGTGGTCCCGCTTCTGCTGAAATATGACCGCATCTGCGGTCCCAGCTCCCTTCACCTCCAACCTTTTCTGCGGTTCCCTTTTCTGCTTCTGCGGGGCCACTTCTGCGATTAACCCACCACAGAAGCGATTATACCAGCAACCAGACCTTTCAGCTATATTGAAGTCCAAATTTTGATCCGTTAATCACCCGGAATCCACTCGAGGCCCCTCGGGACTTCAACCAAACATACCAACCAATCCCAAAACACATTACGGACTTGCTCGAGGCCTCAAATCACATCAAACAACGCTAAAAATCATGAATCAACCTCCAATCCAAGCTTTATGAACTTTAGAACTTTCAACTTCTACTTTCGATGCTTAAACCTATCAAATCACGTCCGATTGACCTCAAATTTTGCACACAATTCATATTTGACATTACGGACCTACTCTAGCTTTTGGAATTGGATTCCGACCCCGATATCAAAAAGTCCACTTCCGGTCAAACTTCTCAAAAACCTTCAAATTCCTACCTTTTAGCCGAATGCTTCCATATGACCTACGGACCCCCGTATTCACTTCTGATCGCGCTCTCAACTCCAGAATCACCTTACAGAGCTATTCACAGACTCAGAATCCCAAACTGACATAGATAACACTGAAATGCACTTCAACCTAAACTTATGAAATTTCTTTCAAAATGCTAACTTCCACAATAGTCGCCAAAATGCTCCCGGGTTATCCTAAACCCGATCCGGGCATACGCCCAAGTCTAAAATCATCATATGAACCTGTTAGAACTTTCAGATCCCGATTCCAAGGTCGTTTACTCAAAATTCCAATCCTAGTTAATTATTTCAACTTTAAGCTTCCGAAATGAGAATTCTCTTTCCAAATCGACTCTGAACTTCCCGAAACATAATTCCGACCACGCGTACAAGTCATAATACTTGAAATGAAACTGCTCATGGCCTCAAACCGCTAAACGACGCGCTAGATGTCAAAAATACCGATCGGGTCGTTACATTCTCTCCCACTTAAACATACGTTCGTCCTTGAACGTGCTGAGAACTACATTGGAGTAGTCTGAAATCACTGTTCAACTTCTCATGCACCTTCTTGTGATACCACAACTCAGTTGAGCATATCAGCTCGATCAATTCTGAAGATATTCCCTTTTATTTAAGCAATTAAGCCTTAGAGCCCAATTCCAACATCCGAAATTCTATGCTCGACCTGTTTCCAACATACGATCACCATATCAATCACTACACGTTGTACCCAAACATGACTGCATAACTTTGCTAAATTCACACCTTGCATTACTTTACTCATCAGACCACAATAACATTTTCTGATCAACTTAGTCGAAATTCCACAAATCTGATGCTCCCATTGCACCTCATGACCTACATAGGTCTTGCTCTACTTCTTACAATACCGCCGTGACAGAAGAGATGTGCAGAAATTCATAATCAACTGTCGAGTCAACCAATCATTGAGTCTATGCTTCTGACAAGAACCATTACCTCATTCTGAACCAAATAATGATCTTTGCTCCTTAATATATTTCACGTAATCAGATTGCACTGATCTTATATCCAACAATCTCGTCTCACCCAGTACGAACTGCTCAGGCAACAATCCACCCTGACATGAACAAAAGTCTCATATGATGCCACAATGTGCCAATAGGCTACCAATTAGAATGCGATACAAAGGAAAACAAACTCTGAAAGGGAATTTCAATTACCCCGTTCGCGAATCATACATGCGACGCGGGCACACAGCTAATATGAGCTTCCTTCAGAAAATAGGAAACAGAACACAATAAATAGATATGGGGAACTGTACTGAATATCACACTGTTGCGGCGCGCAACCCGATCCGAGCAATCATAACCATGGTGGTGTGCCACCTGATCCACACAACATAGCCATGGCGGCGTGCCACCTGATCCAAATAACATACCCATGGTGGCGTGCCATCTGATCCACACAACATAACCATGGCGGCGTGTCACCTGATCCACACGTAGAACTCACATAAGGAGATGCACATCGAGCTAAATTGCTCATTTCAATGAAATATCGAATATCAGTCATAAACATGCTAAGTGCATTATACCATTTCCCTGGGGAGACATATAACGCTATAATCCACAAACTCGAGCACAACTGGGGTGCGATATACGATCCAAATCTCAATAGCCATCCTGCTCATATAACATCATCTCAATAGCCATAATACCTTTCAAATCATACATGCGAAGCGGGCGCACAGCTAATATGAGCTTCCTTCAGAAAATAGGAAACAGAATACAATAAACAGATATAGGGAATTATACTGAACATCACACTGTTGCGGCGCGCAACCCAATCCGAGCAATCATAACCATGGCGGCATGCCACCTGATCCACACAACATACCCATGGCGGCGTACCACCTGATCCAAATAACATACCTATGGTGGCGTGCCATCTGATCCGCACAACATAACCATGGCGGCGTGTCACCTGATCCACACATAGAACTCGCATAAAGAGATGCACATCGAGCTAAATTGCTCATTTCAATGAAATATCGAATATCAGTCATAAACATGCTAAGTGCATTATACCATTTCCCTGGGGAGACATATAACGCTATAATCCACAAACTCGAGCACAACTGAGGTGCGATATACGATCTAAATCTCAATAGCCATCCTGCTCATATAACATCATCTATACGCGGAACCTTCAACACATAAGAAATTTAACAAGCCATCTCACAACTCACACGGCGCAATATATCATTGCATGAAATATCTGGCAACGAAATAACACCCTGACTACTCCTCCGTAAGGAGTGCATTACTGAAATGAACATGTTTGGCCTGATATGGAGCCCATATTCACACTTGAATCCATCCACCGACCTCAAGCCGATTTTTATCGCCCTGAACTAGGCTAATTACCTTTCAAATCCCATAATAACTCCTCTTCCGCTCATAATACATAAGAACATCCATCATAGTCGGAGAAATCATCCGCAGTCCACCACTCAATAGACTGAGTGCCCTCCAAGCATATATTTCTCAAATTAACGGTATTACCACAATCCTCATACTTGGTTTAAATCTTAAATCAATCAAGTGACTACATGCCACACTTATACAATATTCTTGTGGAACACACTCCCACAACCTTCTGAAACATAAAACAGGTCCGTACATCCAAACCACCGGCCGCGCTAATACTGAAAAGCGATCAAGAATCCTTAACCAGGATGCAAAGTCCCTTTTTTACAAAACACTGATCTAAGGTGACACTGACGACAATACCGACTTACTTTAAACATTGAAACTCCTTTCCTACTCATCCGAGCTCGTGACATCCTTGTCAGCTCCAAACTACAACCCTGACCCTCACTTCAAATTCTATATCACTTGCTACACCCAATATGACAATATACGGTAGAACACGATTCGTCATCGTAATTCCAGAATCGCTAATAGATTACTACTTCATTATATAAAAACTATTCACTTAAGGAGATCCATAGTATCATACAGGCTAATTCTCATAACCATAGAATATGTAAATCTCTAAGTAGTGGTCTAAGCCACCATAGCCCTTCAGGGATTCGTCCACACATAATGGGTCATAACAGTAGAATGCTTCTGAATAACATCAATTACGGCAGCCGACAAGCCTCACACGTACCGCCACAAATCACATGCATAACTTAATCACGCTGAAGGAACTGATCTCTACCACCAATATGCCAACTAAACTATGGCTAACCAATCTATCTTCTTTCAATTTACCCGGATTGCCTTAGAAAAAATAACAACTCCATTCAGCACTTACCACACTCTATCCGCACTCGTCCTGAGTGACCTTGAATCACGAGACCATGCTGTCTCAAATCCCACAAACCATTTCATACATCCCAATTGCTACATCGCAAGCCAAAACATCACAGAACATTCTGTGACTCTTCTCATAGGCTGCTAACAAGCTTGATTCTTAACCGTACCTATACGCTCAAAATCATTAGGCATCACACCATATCTTGTGAATTTACTATGACCGTTGTTGAGAGCCACCAGCTCTGACTTGGCCTGGAATATAATCAACTCCATGAGTCTTCTATCACATGAATACCCTCTTGGCGAAGAACCCATGGAATCACTTCCCCTGGAACCTGTATCTACACGAAGCAAAATCCTGAATCTTTCCCAAAGTCTGAACATGGGCCAATAAATCCAACGATAGCCCACCTTTAATAATTCCTTTGCTCAAATTACCACTTATGGTCCTTTCCCGTAGCTGAAATAGCCCATCGATATGCTAATAACCAAAAATCTCCCACTTAGCTTGAAGCCATTATTTCACAAATCTGGAATTCACTCGTCCTCTTTATCTCTTATTGACATAACCTTGCGCAATCAACCGCCAAAATTCTCAAAATCTTTCTGTAAAACCCCCTTTTATACTCTGAATCATCAACCACATTTGCGCGATCGATCTCCTTGGAGCATATTAGCCCATACTTCCAATTAAACCCGTAGACTTCAATCGTCAGCCACTAAAATCCCAAATTATTCCAAACTCTCCTTAAGGTGCTTAATCATCCTACCACCAAGCCCATACGCAAAATCCGCCACTCTCCCACTTTGGGCAAACTCACTTCTTTAATCAACTACTTGACCTTTGCTTCATACACCTGGCCTTCTAGGAATTTTAGCCACCGTCTAACACTTTCCACATATCTTTCCTCATACTTTGCTGCTCAATTATTGCCTTAAATAAAATCTACCTTCGTAGCACTTGAACCCACAAGTCACTACTAACTTTAAACTTTTCCGAATATCATCTTTCCTAATCAATGATTCGTTTGCAGATGAACAAATCCTTTCCATGTCTTTGACCGAGATGCGTTGGTTCGTCGATGTGACTAACTATCTTGTGAGAGGAATTTTCCCAAATGAGTTCTCTTCAAACCAAAGAAAGAAGCTCAAATGGGACTGCTTGGATTATTATTGAGACGAGCCATATCTTTTCAAAACTTGCACTGATGGTGTTATTTGAAGATGTGTTCCAGAAGAAGAGCAATTGGGTATTCTTGAAACTTGACATTTTTCGGCTTATGGTGGTCACCATAGTGGGGCAAGAACTTCTACAAAAGTCCTAAGCTGTGGATTCTATTAGCCTAGCTTGTACAAAGATGCTAGCGGGCTTTTTAAGCATTGTGATGATTTCCAAAGAGCCAGTGGGATTTCGAAGAAGAATGAGATGCCTCTATCGACATTAGGAACATCGATTAAATCGTGCACCGCTGCACCCCGCGATATCTAACAGTCACTTCTTCAATACTGACCTGCAATATCCTACTCTAGAGGTGGATTGTAGAAGATCATAACACAGGCGAATATAGTACATCCAATAAGGACAACAACACCTCATCATAGAAAAAAAATCCACCACGCACGCAAATACCGATTCTCGATACCTTGTCAACCCAAATCTGAACATTCTCTGCCCGATTGCCTTTCCCCTACCGGGAATAAAATACTGAATCTCTAGATCATTCATTGAGTAAATCTCCCTCCAAGTCATTCACTGCCCCGAGAAGCAGGCAAGCATCCTACCATCATATCAATACTGTGGAATAATCATTCATAAGCATCATGGCAACTTGTGCCTAGCCTTAGATCTCTCAGAAGTACTGCTACTGAGCTGAAACAATAAAATATCCTTCCACGAGGTGACGATAATAGTCCATTCAACTATACCGGGAGAAACGTCCTGCACCATATCTGTAGTGCCATTACAATTCATCAATTCTCGATCTACAACCCGCGGTTTTTGTCGCGTAAGATTAAGTAGGAAAGAAACAAAGGCATAAGCCTCACAGGGATCAAATCACACGATAAGGAATCAAGAAGGGAAGTACTCCTAACAGCCATGTAGCCTCCCAAGGATAAGTACAGACGTCTTCGTACCGATCCGCGAGACTCTACTAGACTTGCCCATGACTCGTGAGACCTACGGGAACCTAGTGCTCTGATACCATGTTGTCACGACCCAAAATTCACTAAGGGTCGTGGTGGTGCCGGACACCATTGTCAGGCAAGCCAACCGAAATACTCAATTAAATTCCCATTTTTGTATTGTCAAAATCGTTTTTCTTTACACAATAAATAACGAATAATAAAATTACGAAAACAACCGCGAAATCTTTAACAAACTTAACATTTAATAATCCAAAAATCCTCCCAGAACCCGGTGTCACAAGTGCATGAGCATCTAGTGACAAGGAAATAAAATACAATATCTGTCCGGAATATAGTGGACCGGAAGTAAATACAGTATACTGGAAGGGACTGTACTAGCTGCGGTCGTCTCGAATAATGCAACTCATCTAGTCCCAAAATCATCTGTGCTGCTACGCCCAGTAGGACGCTAGAGTTACACATACCTGTGCAACAAAAATGCACAGAAGTGTAGTATGAGTATATAAACAACGTGTACTCAATGAGTATCCCTTCTAATCTCGAAGAAGTAGAGACGAGATGGTCGACTTCGACACTTACTAGTGGTCCAATAATGAGGACAATAATACATTAAATTGTGGATTTCTATAAACATGATTTTATTCCAATAGAAGGAAACAAGTAAACAATTATTTCTTTTATAGGAAATTTCCAAAATTCCTCTTTCTTTATTATCCAAATATTCCCAAGCCATGAAGAGGCATCAACAACTTTAATAAATTCAAGGAAGTAATACAAGCATGCGCAAATCATGCCGAGGTCGACGGCCCGCTCCAACAGAAATGTAAACTGTGCACTGCCGAGGGTCGAACAGCGTGAACCATAGATGCATCTATTTAATCTGCCGAGGCGTTCGGCCCGCTCCAAAATTTAAACACACAGACAGTCAATCAAGAGTCCATACGGAGCAATTATCCAAAGAAAGTCAATCCTCTTTTAACCATTTAAGAAATATGAAGTTTAATCTTTTTAGAAATTTATTTACTAATTCAATGTGATTTAAGCAATTCAAGCTGTCAATAAGTTTATGATTAATCCAAGTATAGCATGCTTTTGGGTCATAGACTACCCGGACAATAGCATAATAGTAGCTACGCATACACTCTCGTCACCTCGTGCGTACGTAGCCCCCACAAATAGGAGCACATAACCAATTAACTCACCTATGGGGACAATTCCCTCTTACAAGGTTAGAAAAGAGACTCACCTCGCTCCGAAGATCTATAACCGGTATTCCACACTCTTCTGAAGACTCCAATCGATACACAAACCTCCAACGCTAGCCAATAATAATACAAATCCATTAATATATACTTAATTACCCCTAATGATCCACTTCATAGCAATTCCTAACCCCGATCGAAAAGTTAACAAAAACGCCCTCGGGCCCACGTGCCCGAAATTCAAAATTTTTCAAAGATAAGGTTTACCCATGGCCTCACGAACTCAAATATATAGTTTACTCTCAATTTCATACCCAAAAATCGTGCTCAAAATCCAAGAATATTAAATTTCTAGGTTTTCCACCAAAACCTCAAATTTATACTAATTTCAATGCTCAAATCCATACATAGTTGATGCATTTAACTCAAAATAGGTGGGGATAACTTACCTCATCATTGATGATGAAAATCCTCTCCTGAAACCCTCCAAGAATTTCCCAAGCCACGAAAATATCAGAGGAAATGGCCAAAGTCCTATTTTTAAAACAATTCTCTGCCTCCAGCATTTTTCGCTTCTGCGGAAGAATTTCCGCTTCCGCGGTCTAGCTTTTGTGGACCATCTGCCACTTCTGCGGCTTCCACTAGGCTGCCCTTTTTCGCTTCTGCGTTCCCCTTTCCACAAATGCGGTCCCGCTTCTGCGGAGCATTGACCGCATATGCGGTCCACGAGCGCCTGACAAAATCCGTTTTTGCACTCCTCCTTCCGCATGTCCGGTCCCGCTTCTGTGGAAATATGACCGCATCTACGGTCCCAGCTCCCTTCACCTTCGACCTCTTTTGTGGTTCCCTTTTCCGCTTCTGCAGGGCCACTTCTGCGGTTAACCCACTGCAGAAGCGATTATACCAGCAACCAGACCCTTCAGCTATATTAAATTCCAAATTTCGATCCGTTAATCACCCGAAATCCACCCGAGACCCCCCGAGACCTCAACCAAACATACCAACCAATCCCAAAACACATTACAGACTTGCTCGAGGCCTCAAATCACATCAAACAACGCTAAAATCATGAATCAACCTCCAATCCAAGCTTTATGAACTTTAGAACTTCCAACTTCTACTTTCGATGCTTAAACCTAACAAATCACGTCCGATTGACCTCAAATTTTGCACACAAGTCATATTTGACATTACAGACCTACTCCAGCTTTCGGAATCGGATTCTGACCCCGATATCAAAAAGTTCACTTCCGGTCAAACTTCTCAAAACTTTCAAATTCCTATCTTTTAGCCAAATGGCTTCAAAATGACTTACGGACCCCCGATTCACTTCCGATCACGCTCCCAACTCCAGAATCACCTTACAGAGCTATTCACAGATTCGAAATCCCAAACAGACATCGATAACGCTGAAATTCACTTCAACCCAAACTTATGAAATTTCATTCAAAATGCTAACTTCCACAATAGCCGCCAAAACGCTCCTGCGTTATCCTAAACCCGATCTGGGCATACGCCCAAGTCTTAAATCATCATATGAACCTGTTGGAACTTTCAGATCCCGATTACTCAAAATTTCAATCCTAGTTAATTCTTTTAACGTTAAGCTTCCGAAATGAGAATTCTCTTTCCAATTCAACTCTGAACTTCCCGAAACTTAATTCCAACCATGCGTACAAGTCATAATACCTGAAATGAAGCTGATCATGGCCTCAAACCGTTGAACGACGTACTAGAGCTCAAAACGACCGATCGGGTCGTTACACTCTAAGTTGAAGAGTTGACCAAGTTTGACCTTTTAGCATTTGGACCTCAAATGGAATTTCGTCAGTCTCATTAGCTCCATTGGATGATTTTGGACTTAGGAGCATGTCTGAATTGTAATTTAGAGGTCCATAGTCAGGTTAGTCTTGAAATAGCGAAAGTTGAATTTTTGGGAAGTTTGATCGGGTGTATGTGAGCACGTAATTTTTGTCACGCTTAAATTACTACTACAAATTCATTAGAATTAGAATTTTTCTTTTATTATTTGAATTTTTAGGAATTGATTGCATGATTTTGTGTCTTGTTTGCATTTTTGTGTGCATTTTAGTATCCATAATTCACAAAAAGCACAAAAATAGTATATTTGCATTTAGAATTCGACTTTATGTTTTTAGTCAATTAATATTACTAAAACAAGAGAAAAATAACAAAAAAAAATAGTCGTTTTACAATTTTTTTCATTTTACATTTCACATTTTTTGATCTAGTTTCCTCTTGAATTAGGAATTATTTAATTAGCATCATCTTAGATTCAATTTGGGACTTTTATTTTACATAATAAAATCAGAAAATACAAAAAATGATAATAAGTAAAATACAAAAAATAAATACAAAAAAAGGAAAAAAGAAAAGAATAAAAAGGATTAAAGAAAATATGGTCTTGATAGAAGACCAAGTGTTGGGCCAAAATTAGCTTAGCTCAAACCAACCACCCCTCCCCCCCAGGCCCGCTTATTTAGCCCATTAACCTGTCCTGCCCCCCGTATTCAAAACGATGCCGTTTTGGCGTCAGATAATCTCAACAGTCCATACCCTCAAATCTAGCGGCCCATATTTGTTCATCATAATTAATAAAACTGTCCAAATTTTTTTATCAAACCCTAGACAAACCCCCTCTTCCTCGTACCCTCCCCCGTCTCCTATAACACCACCTCTACCCACCGTCACCCCACCATATCTCCGCCATCGACCGTCGTCCGCCGCCGGCCGGAGATCGCCTTTGCCGGCGGCGATGCTCCAAATCCGCCCAAAATTTCACCACAAGTTCCCCTTTCTCCCCTCTTTCCAAATCCCCAAATACCATCTCTCAAATCCTAGCCAATTCGCTCGAATTTTAAATCGAAGTTTTCCGGCCAAAACACAAAACCGTCCAAACTCAACCAAAACCCCTCTATCAAACCCCAAAAGCCCATCCTAAAAATTTGGCCCGAACTGCTCGAATCTCCGGTCAAAGTTCCGATCAAAACCCTAATTCACCCAATTGACCCCAAATTTGTACCACACGACCCCCTCACTTCCCTCGTACCAAGTCCGTCATTGGAAATATTTAAATCTCGCTGGAAATCGGTAAGGGCGGCAGAACCCTAAAATTAGTCAGATAACTTTTTCAATTCTTTTCTTTCTTTTTTTTTTCTCTTTTCTTTTTGATTTTTATGTGTGTTTCGTTTTTCCATGCATTTGTTTGTTTGTGTTTAACTCAATTTTCAGTAAGTAGGTCCTATTAATTTAGTTTTTGATTTTTCTATTTTGGTTAGTTTTTTTAAGTATTAGTTTAGTTATTATTAGTTCAAAAGTTAATTGATAAATAGTGTAGTATTTAGTTTGAACACATGATCATTAGTTTTGTAATGTGTTTCCTGCTAGACTCTAGTTTCAATTTTCGTTTTAGGTATTTGTTTGGTTCTGTCTCGATTAATATTTTGTTAGTTTAAATTAGTTTAGTTGTTGATTGATCTTTGATTCAGTATTTTGGTCCATTAATCCAGACTTTAGGTTTGTTGGTTATAGCTGGTAGATTTCAGCTAGGATAGTAATTCTAGGGGGTGGTCAGGGGTGTTTTGGGCATTGAAAATGGCCCGGTTTGTTAAGGATCAGTAATTTTAAAACTCAAGAAAGGGTAATATAGGCATTCCACAGGTAAAAAGCAAAGCTAGAACACCCAAGGGCCTTCTAGAAAGGGACCTTAGTGTAAGTTTCTACATTTTAAAGCAGTAACTTGGGCAACAAACCACAAAATTAGGATTTAATAACCAATTTCTGAAAATAAAAAGGGGAAAAAATGAGTGAAAACTTCTAGAACATTCTGCCCTCTTTCTTGCCTATAAAAAGCAGGCCTAATGCCTTTATTTACAAGTTTACACAGATCTGAAAAATTCCCTCTAATGCATTTTCCAAGTTTTCAAACTACAATTTGAATTTCAAAACTCCAAATCTTCAAAACCAAAAAAAATAGAAAAGCATAACAGAAAACTCAAAAAAAAAAAGGAATACTGTTCTACGAATTTCAGGCTAAGTTTGAGATTTGGTGATTGAAGTGCATCCTCTAGCTTAGGGTTGATTGCTGGTTTGTTTCTGAAGATCCTGGATCAATTTTGAAGTGTGTTTGGATTCGATCAAGCCTGTTTTAGCATATTTCAGTAGTTGTTGTTCACTTATTCTCATTTCTGGGTCAAATTAGTCCAAACTTGTCTGCTGGTTGTTGATTCTGCTGTTGGAACTGCATTTGCTGTTGTGTTACTGCTTGGTCGACCTCTATTTCCTTCCATTTTTATTTCAATCTCCAGGTACACATTTCCAAATTGACTTGATGTAATTCTGAAGTGAAAATGAAATGAAAGATTGATCACCTCCTACTAGAACCGTGACTGTTTAAGTTATTATACATGAATAGTTGGGTGAATGCTAGGCATAATTGTTTAGTGTAGTTTAGTTTGATCCGATTGTTCATAAGCCTGGACTGTATAATCTGGACTGTTTCGAACTGATTTGGACCGTTATATATTGATAGTTCAATAGTAGCTTAATGTAGCTTAGTTCTGATTTGTGTGTGATTGTACAATTCGAACTGTTTGAGACTAACAAGCTTGAAATGATCATTCAGTGATAGTGAGGTTTATGTTAATATCCTGTTGATTAGATTTCATTCTATAAAGACATCATAAGCCTCTTCTGTAACTGATGAACTTCTTCTGTGATTAATGAGTTGTCTAAGAAGTTAGTAGTCCTCAATTGATTCAAGTCTAGCTAGAAATTAAATTGTGAGCACGTGATTTTTTCCCTATACGAATTATTCCCAAAAAGTTCAAACAAAATTATTTCTTTCATTATTTTACAATTTTGTGAATTTTGTGTTATTTTCTGTTAATTGTTTGCATTTTATCTGTGCATCTTAATTCGTATGAAAATATAAAAAATACATTTGGCATTTGTTTGAGATTTAATTTCACATTTTAGGATTAATTAATAGTTTAAATTCCTTGGAAATAAAGAAAATAACAAAAATAGCCTATTTTGCATTTTTAGTTGTTAATTGTTAAATAGGTCTCAAACAATTTTAGAAAATTAACTAGCTTAGTTTGGTAAATAAATTAGGTTTCATTTCAAATTTTTGCATTTTTATAAAATACATAAAAATAATAAAAAGAGATAAATAATTATAAAAAAATAAAAGAAAAAACAATTAAAAGAAAGAGTGGTCTTTATAAGGAGCCAAAATTGAGCCATTTATAATAGGTTTTGCCAGAGCCCAAACCAAATAAAAGCAACCCAATAGCAACCCAGCCCAACCCCCCAGATCTGGTCCGCCTCAGTAGTAAATAAAACGACGTCATTCTGACGCCCTTCAATATGAGCCCTTAATCGTGCCTCATCCAACGGCCCCTATTGATTCCCCATTTTAATTAAATGTGTCTGAAATATACCCCAAACCCTAAAACATAAAATCATCCTCCTCGTATCCCCTCCCGTCTCTGACCGCCGGTGTAACACCACCGCTACCCCATCACACCTCCGCCGTCCGCCGTCCGCCGTCCGCCGCCGGCCGGAAATCGCCACCACTGCCGGTAAAACTCCAAATCACCCCAAAATTTCACCACTGAATCCCCGTCCCCTCCTCGTCCAAAATCTTTAAATCTCGTTCTTCAAATCCTAGCCATTTATTTCGAATATTGGATCGAAGTTTTCTGGCCAAAGTACAAAATCATCCAAACAACCCCAAATTTATACCCTAGGTTCCTCACATCCTTCTCTTTCCGTATCTAGCATCAATTCCTCTCAAATCACAACCAATCGCCTCGAATCTTGAATCGAAAATCTGGCAGAACCCTAAAATTCAATTTGGCCTGAGTTTTGCCGATTTCTTGAGTCCAATACTGGATTCGAGTCACGAAATAGCATTTTTATTTGTTCTTTGATAAAGAACAAATAATTATATTATTTTGAGGTTCGAATCTAGTTTCCAGTCTCCGGTCCGGGCTCCATAGGTAATGTCTCCTTGATTTTTCTTTCCATTATTTGTTTTTCTTTATCTGATATCTCTTGTCGTTTAATCAATTTAGGATTTGGTTGTTTTTGAATTCAGTATAGGAATTTTTTATTATTTGATTATCTTTCTTTAATTAATAATTAGCTTACATGTTCTCCAAAGTTCTGCTTAAATTTCTTCATACATGTTAGTCTGAAATTTGTTCAAATTAAGCATTAATCTTGCCTGAGCATGTGTTTGGTTTTGTTTCATTAGTTGAGCCTGTTTAGATGTTGTTTGATCCTTATTTTGTTAAGTATTTGGCTCGTTAGTTCATGGTTAGTTTAATTCAATCCAGTATAAGCCTAATCAGTAAATGTCATGAGTTAATTCTTTTAGTTCATTTGTTCATTGGGCTTAGATTAGTTGTTTGGTTATAGCTGGTAGGTTTACTGAGAGTCAGTAGTTTCAGGAAGTCTCCACGGTTATTTTGGGCACCCAAAATGGTTAGTTTTTTAAAGCTTGGTAATTCTAAAACTAAGATAAGGGTATTATAGGTATTTTATAGTTAAAGGAACATCCTAGGGCCTTCTAGAATAGGACTTTAGTGTAGATTTTAGCAAACTTAGGGCAGTAACTTGAGAAACAAGTCAGAAATTGAAGGTTCAATAGGTAAAATCTGCAATTAAAAGAGAGGGAAAATGTGAGGGCCATCTAGAACATTCTACCCCATTTGTTGCCTATGAAAGGCAACCCCAATGCCTTCACTAACAAGTTTCCACATCCCTGAAAATTTCCAAGTTTGAGACCCTCTGAAAAATTCCAAAAAGTTTACACACCCCTGAAAATTCTAAGAGTTTCCAGCCAAAAAAACAAATTCCCTCTCAAAGCTATTTTTCTCCAGTTTTCAGATCTTTCAAAACTGCAAAAATCCAAAAACAGTAGAAAAATAGAAAAAATTCCAAAAACAATACAAAATTCCAAAAAATCTTATTCTATGGAAGTTCCTTAGTTTAATTTCAAGTTCTAGCTGCTCATTCAAGTTTCTTAGCTTAGCTAAGGGTAGAAATGGTTTGAAATATTCCTGATATTTGGTTGCTCAAGTTTAGAAGTGTGCTTGGGTTGGATTTCGAGACAATTTGGGTTTGATCAGATCTATTTTGGTCATTTTATTGGTGTTGTTCTTCTGTTATTCAATCTTGGGCTTTGTGATGCTGTTTTGAGTTTAAAATCTCCCATGTGCTGTTGAATTCCACTGCTGATTGCTTGATTGCCATTGCTGATTCCTTCTTCCTTTTATTTTGCTTCATTTCCAGATAATTTTCGATCTCAAATGTATGAGGAATTGAATCACCAAGTATAATTGAGTTATTGAAGAAGTGACATTTATTCATGTTCTTTTCATGTTAGATTATTAGTAGATGTGTTAGTTAGAATTTTGGATTGTTCAATAACGATAGTGGAAATTTAAATGGCATGAACATTCTATTATTTGTACTTAAACTGGACTGTATGCAATTTTCCAGATTTGTATGGCTATGCCCTTAGTTTTAGCATAGTTAATGTTAGTTAATCATTGCAAAGGTTAAAACGTACAGATTGGGGATTTACAATTTGCTTAAATGGCTGTTCAGTTTACTAGTCTATCAGGTTTTCAGTGACTCCTAGCTTATTGTATGTGATGTTCTATCTCAAACCGGCTTCATCCATTTTTTTTAAATGTTAAGTTGGAGTCCAGTTGCAATCGTGATTAAAGCCTAACACAAGCTATACATTTAATCTGAAATCGAGTATCAATAACTGATGCTTAATGTTTCACGTCTTGGTCAAATGTTAGTATAAGGTGTTTAGCTAGAATGAATCTAAATGCTAAAATGCCTACTGAACTAAGTGTTTTTTTGCTTAGTTAATTCGAGCTATAAGATTTGAATGAGTTATAGTTGAATTATGCTCTTTGTCATACTGGGCTCAAACGCTAGGCCCAAATAGTCACATTCAGCTTCATAGCTGAAATTCATACGCTAACACGCCATGGGTCTGGTCTCTTCACCCATAGGCCCAACGTGCAATACAGCTAAAGGCCGATACAATCTTAGTGCCTCATTTGGGAATTGGGCTCATGTTTAGCCCAAGGCTAAAAATGTGTTATAAATCAAAACCCTTTAAAGATTATATAGGAATGTAGGGATTAATTTGCAAATATAAATTTGGGATTCGAGTTAGGTGGCGGGTTCAAATTAGGAGGGTCTTCCCTTTTGTTTGAATTCGGACTTGAATTCGAGGCCTGGATTTATAAATGTAAATTAATTAGCCTTTATAAGGACAAATAATACATAAAAATTATAGTTGCTTTAGGTTGGCCTTTAAATAAGAAAAGTGAGACGAGCCTCGCCAAACAAAAATACAAAAAATTATGGGCCCTCGAATAAATATTATATTCAATTGCTTAGAATTCGGGAAGGGCCGTTTAGTGAATTTCACAGCCTTCCCCAAAAATAATACTGCGTGAGACTCTTTAGGCGCGATTTTAATAATTTTACCTTCCTAAATACGGGTGCGCATTTCATGCAACCCAAATCCAAATCCAAAAACGTTGAATAAGAATGTGTCGAGGATCCAGGTGCATTTCATGTGACGTGATCCAATAACACGTTTTTAAACGACGTTCACTTTCTTAAAAAGTAACTAAAAGCGGTAAATAATTTTAAAATTGCACTATAGAATGACGTGTATTGGGATCGAATTTTTAGCCATCTATAATAATTTAAGCGACCGTGCTAGAACCATGGGATCCGGGGGTTCCTAACACCTTCCCTCGGGTCAATAGAATTTCTTACACAAAATTCTGGTTCGCAGACTCCAATTGGAAAGTCGACAATTTTCCTCGATTTGGGATTTGAGTTAAACCGGTGACTTGGGACACCAAAAGCCAATCCTATCCCAAGTGGCGACCCTAAAAATAAATAAATAATTCCAATTCTAATAATGTCACTTTAAATGGAAAAAGTCTCTTATACATTTTATCCTTCGGGGTAGGTGTGTAAAAAAGGAGGTTTGACAACTCTGGCGAATTTGATGGGGAAATGAACCCAGAATTTCGGTTCAGAGTTCAAAGAATTCGAGCTTAGTTTAATTCTTATATTTGGCTTTATCTGATTTTTCTACATGCTTCCATGTTATATGTGCTAAATGTTTTACCGCTTTCATATTTGTTGAAATTGTATATATAAATTGTCGCGAATCCATTCCTCTTTCTGAGTCTTCTACATCATGGAGAAGGGTGCACTTCGTGTAGCTTCTCTTCTGTTTAGAGTCTTTTCCCAATTTAGAACGTGGTTTGGATAAGTTACTAAGCCGGCGGAGCTTCTATATTCCTGGTATGCTGCCTCCCCCTCGGCTCGAGTTGTCCGCTCGGGTAAGCCAGGTCTAGACCAATAAACATAGGGTTAAACCTAGAAGAAGAAAAGCTCATGCCGGCTCCCTAGTAGGACGCTTGTTTGCATCATGTGCATTTGACATAGGGGACGCAACACAGGGGTTGGGTCCGTCTAGGACATGTGACCTGAAATGAAATGACCATCCTGATGCATCTTACGTGCTACTTGTGCATTTATTTGCTCGACTTTGCATGTTGACCGGCTTGTCCAAATGAGTGAAAATTGAAAGAAAAAAAATAATAAGCAGTGTTAGGACTAAGTGAGGGTGACCATTTGAAAAAACCAATGCCCAAATAGTACCGAAATGCTGCCGGATTTTTGAAAAAAAAAAAAGAAAAATGGAAAAATATTTGAAAAAAAATAGATAGACACTTGTTATTCAAAATAGTTTTGATTTTTGGAGAATCTGACCGAACTACGCGGGTCTGATTCTCATCGGATGTGAGATACATAGGCAAACCTTATCGGTTCCGACCCCAATTTTCAAAAAATTCAAAAAATATTTTCCTTTAGTTCCTTCTTTAAAAAATTTTCCTTAGAAAATTAAAAAAAAGGGTAAAAGTAGTTTTTAAACTCAAAAAAAAAAGATATTTTACTTTAAAAAATCTCTCTTTTGAAAATTAAGAGGTTACATTCAAATTCCAAAATATTTTCTTGCTTCCTTAGAAAAAGAGAAGACAAATGAAAATTCAAACAAAAAAAATATATATTTTATTTTTACTTTTGAAATTACCAAAGTCAAAAAACAAAAACAAAAATCCCTTTCTTCTTTTAAAACATTTTTAAAAAATTCAAAAACAAATCATCAAAAACAAAAAAAAAATTTGCCTTAAAGCTCAATGGTCTAAATGTTATACAAAAAAATAGTTAGTTTACTCTATTCCCAAATTTTCCGAACTACGCTGGTTTGATTCTCACCGGATGTGAGATACGTAGGCAACCCTCATTGGGTCCAACCACCCTTTTGCAAAAAATAGCCAAAAAATATCAAAATTTTAATTTTTGTCATAAATAAGTCGGGTGATGCCATTCTTGTTAAAATAAGCCGAATGTCCCCAAAATGGCTCCGGAAGGCTATTTTTGCAAGAACATCCACCCTTAGTCATTTTTAAACGGTTGGCAGGCGCAGCCTTAAAATCTCCCTACCGAAAGTGCTGAAAGGCCGTATCTGCAAAATTGGGTTTCTATGTGCTTAAATAAAAATTTTGAAAAGAAATAGCCACTTTTTCCTTTTAGGTCAAAATAAATCATTAAAATACTTCTTACATGTCTTTCTTTCATAAATAAAAAAATAAAATTTTGAAAAACAATTTGAGTTCGAAAAATATGTCTGCTCAAAATTCAAAACATTTTCGTAAAAGTCCCTCTTCCGAAAATTAAGAAGAAACTTTCAAAGTCCAAAAAATATATATTTTCTTTCGTGTTAGAAAAAGAGGAAATAAATGAAAATCCAAACAAAAATATTTCCCTTAAAGCATTTCTTTTAAAAATTCCAAAAAAAAGTTACCTTATTTACCTTATTTGCAAGAACTACGCTTGGTCTGATTCATGCGGGGCCATGATACGTAGGCAATCTACATAAGATTCGACCGAAATCCTAAGAAAAAGAGAAAAATAAAAAAAAAGGAATACGAGGGAACTAAATGAAAGGAAAAACAGGAGAAAAAAAAAAGAAACGCAAAAGAAGAAAATAAGGCATTGAGAGAAAAACCATGCCCAAAGAAAAGAAAAAGAAGAAAATGAAAAGAGGGAAAAGAAAATGAGATAAAAACAAAACAAAAATAGAAAAGAAAGAGAAAAGGAACAAGAGGAAAAGCCGGGATGACGCATGCAACCGAAGCAAATATGTAGATATTCATTTAATTGTATAGGTGCATCACACTCCAATGTGTGTTACCTATCTGTTATTTATTTCATACTAACCGTTGTTGCTGTCATTTCAGCTGAGTATTTTAAAAACCATGGTTGGTTTGTGGTAAACTGGCCTCGCATCGATACTTCACCTGATCCAAAGGAAAAACAGAGATGTCATCTGAAATGACCCTGCCTGCAATCCCCATACCCGAAGACAGCCCAATCTCTGGGATCCTGGCCTTTGAATCCTATACAGCTGAAGAAAATCAGATCCTTCGCCTGCGATTGATGGAAATGTGGAATGCTTGGAACAACGGAAAAGAACCTCCAAGCACTATCCCCCGATTCCCGGAGTTGTTCCCTAGATCTGGAGGTGCTACCACAGTCCCTATCAGCCGCCCAAATATTCCTCTGGGGCAACCTACTATGACTACTAACTTCTTCGGAACACCTTCTGAGGCTCACCCCCAGGTCTTCCCGTCTGGAATTGCTCCCAATATCTTCACATCTCCACCAGCCTCCGCAACAACCCAACCATCACTACCAAAGCATAGGTTTGACCCCTCGGTCCTCACATTCCAAAATCCTGTCTTTTAAGCTGATCCTCCTCATTATGCTCAGTACACCGACTCTCAGCCACCATATGAACTTACGCCATGGCAGGAGAATACCCCCAAAGCCCCAGAGCAGGACGAGATGACAAAAAGAATGAGAAGCCTCGAGCAAAGCTTAAAAAATATGCAAGGCTTGAGCGGGCAGAAGAGCGTCTCCTATACAGACTTGTGTATGTTCCCGCATGTACACTTTCCATCAGGATTCAAAACTCCAAAATTTGAAAAGTATGATGGGCACGGCGACCCCATCGCTCACCTGAAGAAGTACTGCAATCAGTTACGGGGCATCGGCGGCAAAGAGGAATTATTGATGGCATATTTCGGGGAAAGCTTGATTGGTATCACTTCAGAGTGGTATATGGATCAGGATGTCTCGCGTTGGCATATATGGGATAATCTGGCCCAAGATTTTGTCCGACAATTTCAGTACAATATAGATATTGCGCCAGACAGGAACTCTTTGGCAAATCTAAAGAAAAAGCCCTCAGAAAGTCTCCGCGAATATGCAATTAAATGGCGTGAATAGGCGTCAAGGGTGAAGCCTCCAATTGACGAAGTGGAAATTGTCACTGTATTTCTTCAGGTCCAGGAAGCAGACTATTTTCAGAATATGATGTCGGCCATGGGCAAGCCTTTTGTAGAGGCAATTAAAATCGGTGAAATGGTGGAGAATAGACTGAAAACAGGCAGAATTTTGAGCCAATCAGCTATTAGAGCAACCTCCCAAGCCATCCAAGGCGGGTCTGGAGGAATGGCGAAGGGTAGGACGAAAGAGGAAACATCCATGGCAGCTTCGGTTGCGAGAAGACACCGCGCTCCTAGACACATGTTTTCAGAAAGAACCCCTCAGCATTATTACCCTCAGCATTATTACCCTCATCAAGAAGTGTCCTATGCCCCACAACCATATGCGATCATGAACGCTCAACCTTTTGCCCGACTGCAGCCACATGCCAACAGAAATCAACCTCCGTTCCCAAGAAATCAGCCTCCTCACCAGAACCACTATAATCCCCGACCTCTGCAGAATAACTTCCGTCCTCGAGAACTACCCGGGAGACCAAACTTTACCCCATTTGGCGAATCTTAATCTAGTCTATTCTCGAAACTTGTCCAAATGGGTTTACTGTAGCCGGTCCCTCAGAACAGACAAAACCCGGCATCACCTGCCTACAGAGCTGGTGTCAGGTGTGCATACCATTCAATGGTAGAAGGTCATCATACAAATGACTGTTGGGCTCTGAAACAAGCGGTGGAGAACTTAATAGAGCAAGGAAAAATTGTGTTGAAGAATAAGGATGTCCCAAATGTGACTAATAATCCGCTGCCCGCTCACAACAACGGGCCAATTATCATGATGATTTGTGAAGATAGGGAGTTTGATCCAGCCTTAAAAGCTATAATTGTTATTGCTGATGAGGAAAGAGAGCCAAAGGTGGCCCCGAAGCAAGAGAAAGGGGAAGAGAAGAGCGAAATCACCAAGACAGAACCACAAAAGAAAGTTGATTTGAAAAAAGGAACACAAATGTGTGGAACCACGCAAACCTATGTGGTGCGGGGGACAGTCAAACCACCTCGGCTGAGTCAGCCAGTGGTTACTGGACATGTACCACAGAAGCCCAGGACAAGCCCTGATGCGGTACCATGGAGTTAACAATGCCACCAAAAGGCGTTTCCCTCCTAAGGAGTATGTGAGGGCTGAGGAAGCTGAAGTGGGAAAAATGAAAAGAACCAATTATACGATGCCACATCGGTATGAGACCTTTGTCAAGCCTAAGTATAATGAAGAGGAAGACGATGAGGTTTTCACAGCTGAAAAAAGTGAGGAAATAGGTGGAGCTATGAGACAACTGCTTTATGAAGCCAACATGGTTCAACCGGGAGAGGGCACTAGCACCGCTGAGGTGTTGTACATGGGACCAAGCACTAAACCCCAAAACTGGAAGGCTACGCCATTCCCGATCAGGCGGGAGTCCCGGTAGATTAGCCCTGCCACTTTTTCTGTATCCCGAGTTATTCCAGGGTGTAACTCAGATGTTTCATGTAGTTTCCTGTCTTTAAGTTCCCGAAAGTGAACCCTGTTATCTTCAAAATTCCAAGAAATGAAATCAATATTTCATCGTTCATTTTTCTTTATTCTTTCTAATTTTGCTATTTTTTCTCCTTCATTTCTTCTCTTTAGCTCTAATAATGCAGCTTTAAATAACACAACATACTTCCGGACTTCATGCCTAGATCCCAAAACGCTGTCAGATTTTGAAATCATGAATCAAGAGTCGAAATGCAAAGAAAGTAACCTTGAGGAAATAAAAAAAGAATTGGAACAATTGAAGGAAAATTGGTTTGCGGGTTGGAAAGGTCCATACATTACAACAAAAGAGTGTACTCAGGGCACATCCGGGTAGTTGTACCAACAAGGAATGGCCCACGCCTATAACAAGAAAGTGCATAGCAGGAATTTTGAAGGGGGGCAACTCGTGTTAAGACGCATTCCCCCTCACAACCAGGAAGCAAAAGGAAAATTTGCTCTTAATTGGAAGGGTCCATACATCATCTGGAAAATATTGCTGAGAGGAGCACTGTATCTGGGAGACATTGAAGGACATCATCCTGAAATAGCAGTCAATGTAGATGCAGTAAAAAGGTACTATGTCTAGACCTCCTACGGCGATGGCTTTTGTGTAATTGAGATGACGAAGGTTTTCCTTCCCGCTACCCCAAACACTATCAATCCTTCGTAAACCCTTTGAGCCGGTTGCGCTTCTTTGATTACCCTCTTTGGAACCCGAAAGTATGAAAAGAAAAGAAAAGAAAAAGAAAAAGAAAAGAAAAAGAAAAAGAAAAGAAAAGAAATAAAAATAAAAAGAAAAGAAAAGAAAAGAAAAAGGAAAAGAAAAAAAGAAAATAAAAAGAAAAAAGAAAAGAAAGAAAGGAAAACAAAACAAAAACAAAAACAAAAATAAGAAATAATGTTTTCCCTGAACTACATTTGACTTGATCCCGAAAGGGTACGTAGGCAGCCTCTCCCTGAGGTTCAGTCACACCAAAACAAAATCCCAATTTCCCCCAAATTTGAAACTGGGGCAGATGATACGATGGTTCGGTTATGAATCCGCCGAAATGGTTCCAAAGTTGTAGTTCCACCCAAAATCCTCTTACCCCAAAAACCTTGTGCAAGTCCTTCCGATCAATTGGCAAAAGCAGGAAAGTAAAAAATACATCATTGTTGGAATCTGACACAATGCAGCTTGAGAGAAATAAAATGAGAGGGTCTTATCGGTGAAAACCTTCGGGCACCATAAGGCGATGGTGAGTAGAGAAACTGAAAATGAGAGAGTCTGCTTAGTGAAAACTCACAAAGAGCACTATCGGGCGATGGTGAGAAGAGAAATGAGAGAGGTCGATTGGCGAAAACCAGCAAAGGGCGCTGTCGGCCGAAAAGAAGACATCTCATCACTAGAAGAGTCCTGGCGAGGTTCCCTGGTTTTGAAATGCGGATCAATGGGTTTACGAGAAGCTGGAAAGTTGTGTGGGTCGGGCGTTCAGTCCAGGGAGCATGTCATGTTCATTTAAAGCCAGCATGCACCCCAGATAAGTCCTTCTTTTCCCCCAAAAGGGACGCTTCTCTTTAAACTCATATGCTTGCCTTTTGCATACTTTTATTTGAATCCCTTTCGGTTTAACTTTGATTCCGTAACTATCACAAAGAAAAGGTGACAGGACCGGTTTCACAGGGCTCCGCCTGGTCAGAGTCGAAGAAAATGCCCAGCCTCAGCGAGTGCGTTAAGCCAATCCCGACGGACCATAGTGGTTGATGGTTTCAAAGTAAAGACATTTGAAAAGAAAGAAAGTCAAAGGCAAAGGTCCCAAGGACAGAATAAAGTGAAAGGGCCAGAGCCCACGCGGGCAGTCATCATGAAATCCTAAGGCTGAACCCGGTTGGTTTGAAAAGAGATTCACCCTCAAGGCCAACAAGCAGCAAAGTTCTCAACGGAAAGGGGGTCGGGATCAAGCAATTGGGATGATCAAGGCCACAAAATAAACCACCGTTTCAAACTAACAAATTGTTCTTTGTTGAAAACAGGTCTTATTCAGAGCAACCGTGCAAGAAGTAGGTGCAACCCAAAAGGAAATAAAATGCGCAAGCGCTGAAACAGCTTTACAACAGGAAAGCAACAAAAAAAGGAAGTTTTCCCGAAATTCTTTCGTGCGTTTGCTAAATAAAAAGGAAAAATAAAAAGAAGAAGAAAAGAAGGAGAAAAAGAAGAAGAAGAAGAAGAAAAGAAATGAAAATGAAAACCCCAAAAGAAAAACAAATCATAGTAGCATAGAGCTTTTTCTTTCAAGATCCCAGCCAAAAAACCGAGGATCTCCTGGCCAAAAAATCGTGGAGCTTTTTCTTTCAAAATCCCGGCCAAAAAATCGTGTATCTCCCGGCCAAAAAACCGCAGAGCTTTTTCTTTCAAAATCCCGGCCAAAAAACCGAGGATCTCCCGGCCAAAAAATCACGGAGATTTTTCTTTCAAAATCCCGGCCAAAAAATCGAGGATCTCCCGGCCAAAAAACCACGGAGCGTTTTCTTTCAAAATCCCGGCCAAAAAACCGAGGATCTCCCGGCCCAAATATTTCGGAGCTTTTTCTTTCGAAATCCCGGCCAAAAAACCGAGGATCTCCCGGCCAAAAAATCGTTGAGCTTTTTCTTTCAAAATCCCGGACAAAAAACCGAGGATCTCCCGGCCAAAAAACCGCGGAGCTTTTTCTTTCGAAATCGCGGCCAAAAAATTGAGGATCGCCCGGTCAAAAAACTGAGGATCTCCCGGCCAAAAAACCGTTGAGCCTTTTCTTTCCAAATCCAGGCCAAAAAAATCGAGGATCTCCCGGCCAAAAAACCGTGGAGCTTTTTCTTTCCAAATCCCGGCCAAAAAATCGAGGATCTCCCGGCCAAAAAACCGTGGAGCTTTTTCTTTCCAAATCCCGGCCAAAAAATCGAGGATCTCCCGGCCAAAACCGTGGAGCTTTTTCTTTCCAAATCTCGGCCAAAAAACCGAGGATCTCCCTGCCAAAAAATCGTGGAGCTTTTTCTTTCTAAATCCCGACCAAAAAACCGAGGATCTCACGGCCAAAAAATCGTGGAGCTTTTTCTTTCCAAATTCCGGCCAAAAAACCGTGGAGCTTTTTCTTTCCAAATCCCGGACAAAAACCGAGGATCTCCCGGACAAAAAAATGTGGAGCCTTTTATTTCCAAGTCCCGACCAAAAATCGTGGAGCTTTTTCTTTTCAAAACACGGCCAAAAACTGAGGATCTCCCACACAACCCTGATTTGATTGCTTAGATATGTGTCACAACTAACTCACAAAATTTTTCTAGTGAAAACTGTGGCAGAAAAATTTCGTTCGTTTGTTTGTTTTGGTATCTTAAGCAGGTCGATCTCAAGACACAAGGTGCGAGATGACCAATGGAATGAGTCTCAAGCCAGAATCCAGAAAAGAAGAAAAGAACAAGAAAAAATGAACTCAAATGCGAAGCACGCAAGGGCGGCTCAAAATCAAAACTGAAGTCACAAGCTCCGCTGATCCTGTCTCGACCCAGTGCTGCATGAAGAAGTAAACACCTACAACTTAAGAGCATAAAGATTCAGATCGGAGTCCACAGCAAAATCAGCCAAGACTTAAGATCAAGTTTCAAGTGAATCATAGATAGGAATCTTGTAACTCATAGATGATAGGCATAGCTAGCTTAGTTCTGATTCTCCTTTTGGTGTAATAAGAAGGTCAGCAAGCAGTAGCTGCAGCAACAGCAGTAAAATCACAGCTCCTGGTAGTCCCAGCTACCAAACCTTCTCGAACTACATTGACCTGATTCCTTTTTAACCAAGGATATATAGGCAACCTCCGAAGCAGGGTGTGGTCAAACTTTTCAAAAATGCTTCACACGGAATAGTCAAACGCGCAAAAATCGCTCGTTTCCGCTCACTTATCTTTGCACGAAAACTCTTCGTGTTTCCGGGCAAAGAGGGGCAGCTGTGAGCACGTGATTTTTGCCCTATACGAATTATTCCCAAAAAATTCAAACAAAATTATTTCTTTCATTATTTTACAATTTTGTGAATTTTGTGTTATTTTCTGTTAATTATTTGTATTTTATCTGTGCATCTTAATTCGTATGAAAATATAAAAAAATACATTTGGCATTTGTTTGAGAATTAATTTCACATTTTAGGGTTAAGTAATAGTTTAAATTCCTTGGAAATAAAGAAAATAACAAAAATAGCCTATTTTTGCATTTTTAGTTGTTAATTGTTAAATAGGTCTCAAACAATTTTAGAAAATTAACTAGCTTAGTTTGGTAAATAAATTAGGTTTTATTTCTAATTTTTGCATTTTTATAAAATACATAAAAAACACAAAAATAATAAAAAGAGATAAATAATTATAATGAAATAAAAGAAAAAACAATTAAAAGAAAGAGTGGTCTTTATAAGGTGCCAAAATTGGGCCATTTACAATAGGGTTTGCCTGAGCCCAAACCAAACAAAAGCAACCCAATAGCAACCCATCCCAACCCCCCAGATCTGGTCCGCCTCAGTAGTAAATAAAACGACGTCGTTCTGACGCCCTTCAATCTGAGCCCTTAATCGTATCTCATCCAACGGCCCCTATTGATCCCCCATTTTAGTTAAATGTGTCTGAAATATACCCCAAACCCTAAAACATAAAATCATCCTCCCCGTATCCCCTCCCGTCTCTGACCGCCGGTGTAACACCACCGCTACCCCATCACACCTCCGCCGTCCGCTGTCCGCCGCCAGCGGCGAAGCTCCAAATCATCCCAAAATTTCACCACTGAATCCCCGTCCCCTCCTCGTTCCAAATCTTTGAATCTCGTTCTTCAGATCCTAGCCATTTATTTCGAATATTGGATCGAAGTTTTCCGGCCAAAGTACAAAATCATCCAAACAACCCCAAATTTATACCCTAGGTTCCTCACCTCCTTCTCTTTCCGTATCTAGCATCAATTCCTCTCAAATCACAACCAAACACCTCGAATCTTGAATCGAAAATCTGGCAGAACCCTAAAATTCAATTTGGCCTGAGTTTTGCCGAGTTCCTGAGTCCAATATTGGATTCGAGTCACGAAATAGCATTTTTATTTGTTCTTTGATAAAGAACAAATAATTATATTATTCCAAGGCTCCAATCTAGTTTCCAGTTTTCGGTCCGAGCTACATAGGTAATGTCTCCTTGATTTTTCTTTCCATTATTTGTTTTTCTTTATCTGATATCTCTTGTTGTTTAATCAATTTAGGATTTGGTTGTTTTTGAATTCAGAATAGGCATTTTTTATTATTTGATTATCTTTCTTTAAATAATAATTAGCTTACATGTACTCCAACGTTCTGCTTAAATTTCTTCATACATGTTAGTCTGAAATTTGTTCAAATTAAGCATTAATCTTGCCTCAGCATGTGTTTGGTTTTGTTTCATTAAGTGAGCCTGTTTAGATGTTGTTTGATCCTTATTTTGTTAAGTATTTGGCTCGTAAGTTCTTGGTTAGTTTAATTAAGTCCAGTATAAGCTTAATCAGTAAATGTCATGAGTTAATTCATTTAGTTCATTTGTTCATTGGGCTTAGATTAGTTGTTTGGTTATAGCTGGTAGGTTTACTGAGAGTCAGTAGTTTCAGGAAGTCTCCACGGTTATTTTGGGCACCCAAAATGGTTAGTTTGTTAAAGCTTGGTAATTCTAAAACTAAGATAAGGGTAGTATAGGTATTTTATAGTTAAAGGAACACCCTAGGGCCTTCTAGAATAGGACTTTAGTATAGATTTTAGCAAACTTAGGGCAGTAACTTGAGAAACAAGTCAGAAATTGAAGATTCAATAGGTAAAATCTGCAATTAAAAGAGAGGGAAAATGTGAGGGCCATCTAGAACATTCTACCTCATTTGTTTCTTATAAAAGGCAACCCCAATGCCTTCACTAACAAGTTTCCACATCCCTGAAAATTCCCAAGTCTGAGACCCTCTGAAAAATTCCATAAAGTTTACACACCCCTGAAAATTCTTAGAGTTTCCAGCCAAAAAAAAAATTCCCTCTCAAAGCTATTTATCTCCGGTTTTCAGATCAGCATTTTGAAATTCAAAACTACAAAAATCCAAAAAAAGTAGAAAAATAGAAAAAATTCCAAAAACAATACAAAATTCCAAAAAATCCTATTCTATGGAAGTTCCTTAGTTTAATTTCAAGTTCTAGCTACTCATTCAAGTTTCCTAGCTTAGTTAAGGGTAGAAATGGTTTGAAACATTCCTGATATTTGGTTGCTCAAGTTCAGAAGAGTGCCTGGGTTGGATTTCGAGTCAATTTGGGTTTGATCAGATCTATTTTGGTCATTTTATTGGTATTGTTCTTGTGTTATTCAATCCTGAGCTTTGTGATGCTGTTTTGAGTCCAAAATCTGCCTTATGCTGTTGAATTCCACTTCTGATTGCTTGATTGCCATTGCTGACTCCTTCTTCCTTTTATTTTGCTTCATTTTCAGGTAATTTTCGATCTCAAATGTATGAGGAATTGAATCAGCAAGTATAATTGAGTTATTGAAGAAGTGACATTTATTCATGTTCTTTTCATGTTAGATTATTAGTAGATGTGTGAGTTAGAATTTTGGATTGTTCAATAAAGATAGTGGAAATTTAAATGACATGAACATTCTATTATTTGTACTTAAACTGGCCTGTATGCAATTTTCCAGATTTGTATGGCTATGCCCTTAGTTTTAGCATAGTTAATGTTAGTTAATCATTGCAAAGGTTAAAACGTACAGATTGGGGATTTACAATTTACTTAAGTGGCTGTTCAGTTTACTAGTCTATAAGGTTTTCAGTGACTCCTAGCTTATTGTATGTGATGTTCTATCTCAAACCGGCTTCATCCATTTTTTTTTTAATGTTAAGTTGGAGTCCAGTTGCAATCGTGATTAAAGCCTGACACAAGCTATACATTGAATCTGAAATTGAGTATCAATAACTCATGCTTAATGTTTCACGTCTTGGTCAAATGTTAGTATGAGGTGTTTAGCTAGAATGAATCTAAATGTTAAAATGACTACTGAACTAAGTGTTTTTTTATTGCTTAGTTAATTCGAGCTTTAAGATTTGAATGAGCTATAGTTGGATTATGCTCTTTGTCATACTGGGCTCAAACTCTAAGCCCAAATAGTCATATTCAGCTTCATAGCGGAAATTCATACGCTAACACGCCCGGGGTCTGGTCTCTTCATCCATAGGCCCAACGTGCAATACGGCTGAAGGCCTATACAATCTTATTGCCTCATTTGGGAATTGGGATCATGTTGAGCCCAAGGCTAAAAATGTGTTATAAATCAAAACCTTTTAAAGATTATATAGGAATGAGGGGATTAATTTGCAAATATAAATTTGGGATTCGAGTTAGGTGGCGGGTTCAAATTAGGAGGGTCTTCCCTTTTGCTTGAATTCGGACTTGAATTCGAGGCCTCGATTTATAAATGTAAATTAATTAGCCTTTATAAGGACAAATAATACATAAAAATCATAGTTGCTTTAGGTTGGCCTTTAAATAAGAAAAGTGAGACGAGCCTCGCCAAACAAAAGTATAAAAAATTGCAGGGTCCTCGAATAAATATTATATTCAATTGCTTAGAATTCGGGAAGGGCCGTTTAGTGAATTTCATGGCCTTCCCCCAAATTAATAATGCGTGAGACTCTTTAGGCACGATTTTAGTAATTTTAGCTTCCTAAATACGGGTGCGCATTTCATGAACCACAAATCCAAATCCAAAAATGTTGAATAAGAATGTATCGAGGATCCGGGTGTATTTCATGTGACGTGATACAAAAATACATTTTTAAACGACGTTCACTTTCTTAAAAAGCAACTAAAAGCAGTAAATAATTTTAAAATTGCACTATAGGATGACGTGTATTGGGATCGAATTTTTAGCCATCTATAATAATTTAAGCGACCGTGCTAGAACCACGGGATCCGGGGGTGCCTAACACCTTCCCTCGGGTCAACAGAATTCCTTACTCAGAATTTCTGGTTCGCAGACTCCAATTGGGAAGTTGACAATTTTCCTCGATTTGGGATTTAAGTTAAACCGTTGACTTGGGACACCAAAAGCCAATCCTATCCCAAGTGGCGA
>MU724661.1:6702-19058 GCA_026770625.1 Nicotiana glauca
ATGGAAGAAGTAGAAATTGAAGAAATAATAGAAGAAATTGACATAAACATGAACTACAAATTTAATACACTTAATTCCACGTTAAAATCTAAGGAAAATAACCCAAAATTAGGCCAATAAATGTTGCCTCGTGCTCAGCTACTCGTACAGTGTAAAAAAAGTTAACCGAAAAAAGTAAAATATGCTATTTATACTACACAGGAAAAATCGGACAAAAATACCCCTAGGGGTCTGTCGCGGACCGCATAGAAATGACATGCGGCCGCGTAGGGTAACTGGCCTTCAATTTTTGAGCTACTGGATCTTGGAACGTGGACCGCCTAGAAATGCCATACGGCCGCGTAGGTTGAGTCACGCGAACCGCGTGGAAATGATGCGCGGCCGCACAGTTGATTTTTCTCCAGTGTTGACTCTCTGATCATTCACCCACGCGGACCGCATAGAAATGGTGTGCGGCCGCGTGGGATTATGCCTTGTATTCTGAACTTCTGTTTCTTCATCATTGCGGACCGCGTAGAAATGGATGCGGTCCGCGTGGAATTATGTCTAACTTGCAGGTTCTCTGATCATTACCTGCGCGTCCGCGTGGCAATACAGTGCGGACCGCGCAGGGCTTGCCTGGACTTGGTTACTTGCAGAATCCTCTTGTGCGGCCGCATGACAAAAGGTTGCGGTCCGCACAGGTCATTTAATTCCCACTTTAGCTCATCTCTTGACGTTTGGCAGATTTCACTCCTTCCTGAGCCGATTTGTGATCTTTATCATCTGGTCGCTCAAACCTGCAATCAAGCGCAACTTGTAAGCAATTCAGGACTAATCTATATCAATTTATGCACAAAGCTTAGGTAAGAAGGGGTATAAATTATGTAAAAATCACAGTTATCACACACCACCACAAATCATTCCGAAACCACAAAACCACTCCCTCCTCATCACCACTGCAATGCTTGCCACACATCCAAAAATACTCCATTGCTCATCCCGGAACCTGTAGACTCCATAAAAGACTATCTTCACCCTCATCACAATACCCCCATATATGTGGAAATTATGTTGCATCCTACTCAACCCATTTCAAGCACACTCGAGTCTGATGACAAGGACTCGATTATCAGGAATCTGGCGGAAGAACTTAAGAAGCTGACTAGTAGAATTCAGGGCGTTGAGCGAAGTAAAGGAATTGAAGGGCTGAACTACGAAGACCTTTGCATTCAACCCGATGTCGAACTGCCCGAGGGGTACAAATCTTCCAAGTTCAAGATGTTTGATGGCACCGAGGATCCAGAGTTCATTTGAGAACATACTGCGACAAGCTGGTCGGAGTAGGAAAGGATGAAAAGATTCGCATGAAGCTCTTCATGAGAAGTCTGAAAGGAGATGCTCTATCTTGATACATTAGCCAAGACCCGAAGAAGTGGTCAAATTGGGTAAGTATGGCATTCGATTTCATGGACAGGTTCAGGTTCAACACGGAGAATGTGCCAGTTGTGTTCTACATCCAGAACCTAAAGAAGAAACCCACAGAAACTTTCCACAAGTATGCTACTCGTTAGAGATTAGAAGCTGCTAAGGTCAGACCAGCTTTAGAAGAGGAACAAATGAACAGATTTTTCATCCGAGCTCAAGACCCACAGTAACACGAAAGGTTGATGTTGATTGAAAGCCAGAAAATTTCCCACATCATCAAGCTAGGGGAGAGGATCGAGAAAGGTATAAAAAGTGATATGGTCACTAACTTTGACGCTTTGCAAGCTACCAACAAGGCTCTATAGTCTGGTGGTATGTCCAAGAAAAGAGACGTAAGCGCTGTGATGGTTTCACAGAGAACAAAAACCCCAATCAAATACCAAACCTACCCAATATCTCCTCTCACATATCAACCTACCCCAAATTACCAAGCGCCCTCGCCTCCTACCAAGCTCTACCACCTACTTACCAATCGCCTCCACCACCCACATACCAGCCTACTTCACCCAGATACTCCCAACCCGCACACGTCTACCAAGCCTACAACACCCAACAAGCCCACTATCAATCACATCCCACTTGCCAAAACTTTCCTAGACCCCGACCAAATTTCAATCG
The DNA here is from genome assembly GCA_026770625.1 of Nicotiana glauca. Lineage (NCBI taxonomy): Eukaryota > Viridiplantae > Streptophyta > Magnoliopsida > Solanales > Solanaceae > Nicotiana > Nicotiana glauca. Next base: position 8,788 of record MU724661.1, read on the forward strand.
CAGACCTACCAAACAGTATACCGCCATTGTTGAACTTATCGAACAGCTGTATGAAAGGCTCAAAGCTGTTGGATATGTCACCCTCATCCCTGCTATAACTCCTAAAAACCCTTTCCCAATGGGTCAACCCAAACAAATCTTGTGTGTAGCATTTCAGCAATTGGAGGAAGAAGAAGGATAAGAGGGGAAACTTATCACCACATCGAGCGAGTCAACGTCGTCGATAAAAATAAATGGTAGGACAACAAAATTGAAAGCATACTGAACTAGAACGGGTATGAACCTGGCAAGGGACTTGGCAAGAATCTCCAAGGAATCGCTAAGCCCATCAAGCTCAAAAAGCACGGCACCACCTTCGAATTGGGATATGAGTATACCTGGAAAGAATTCAAGGAATGGTCACCATCCTGGCGCGGTCCTTACTATCCATTGGAGCAGCCGATACCCTGTTTGGAGCAGACTTTCCAACCGGTCGAAGTCATCTATGGGTTAGAAGAAGAGGAAGCAGTAGCAGCAATGAGGAACTTATTCCTAGAAGATGATGATATGGACTGTTGTGTCATTTTTGAGGAGGAGGGGGAGGAAGGCCCTTCTATACAAGCCATGAGAAGAGGAGAACGCCTCAACAATTGGACCATCAGAACCACCAGAACCCGGAAAGCTTTGGGGTAGCAAGGCTGAACAAAGCACCATGCATTATATTTTATTTTTACTAGTTGGCTTTCTTTCTGCATTTTTAATTTCAAAATAAGAGCTCCAATGTTTAAAACAGTTATGAAATTTATCAAAGCACTTCAGTTTCTTATAAATCTTACTCTTATTACTTTATCTCGTCTACTTCACTTACACAGCATTACTATTACTTATCTTGATGAACCGATGACTGTGACATGCAACGAGACAACGCAACAAATGGACATAGACTCAGAGGAAGATGAAATACTAGAAGAGGTTGTCAAAGAGGTTGAGGATTTTGAGAATAGACCTAAGTCCAACCTGGACGAGACTGAGGTCGTTAACTTGGGTGATGCAGAAAATGTCAAAGAAACGCGCATCAGTGTTCATTTGTAACCATCGGAAAAAGGAAGAGTACACGAAATTTCTAAAGGAATACGAGGACATATTCGCCCGTTCATATGATGATATGACTGGTCTAAGTACATCTATTGTGGCACACAAGCTGCCAACTAATCTGACATGTCCACCCGTGAAACAGAAGCTTAGAAAGTTTAAACCTAACATGAGTCTAAAAATCAGGGAAGTCACTAAGCAAGTAAAAGCTAAGGTTCTCAGAGTAGTAGAGTATCCAACATGGTTAGCTAATATATTGTGCCAGTGCCGAAGAAGGACGAGAAGGTTAGAGTCTGTGTCGACTATCGGGATCTCAACCGGGCCAGTCCAAAAGACGATTTCCCATTGCCAAACATACACATTCTAATTGACAACTGCGCCAAACATGAGCTGCAGTCGTTTGTTGATTGTTTTGTTAGGTATCATCAGATATGGATGGATGAGGAAGACGCTGAAAACATGGCCTTCATTACGCCGTGGGGAATGTATTGTTACAAAATGATGCCGTTTGGGTTAAAGAATGCGGGGGCCACCTACATGAGGGCCACGACTACTATCTTTCATGACATGATACACAAGGAGATCGAGGTGTATGTAGATGATATTATCATCAAATCTGAGAAAGCCATGGATCACATGGAAGATTTGAGGAAGTTCTTCAACAAACTGAGAAGGTACAACTTGAAGCTGAATCCCACAAAATGTGCATTCGGGGTTCCTGCCGGAAAGCTACTGGGGTTCATTGTAAGTCGACGAGGAATAGAACTGGATCCATCAAAGGTTAAAGACATTCAAGAATTGCCACCGCCAAAGAACAATAAAGAAGTAATGAGTTTTTTGGGGAGACTTAACTACATCAGTCGATTCATAGCACAATCTATTGTTGTTTGTGAGCCAATATTTAAGATGTTGAAGAAGGACGCCGCTACCAAACGGACCGACGACTGCCAAAAAGCCTTCAATAGAATCAAGGAGTACATGTCAACACCGCCAGTTTTTTTCCCACCTGAGCCAGGCAGACCCCTACTATTCTACCTTGCAGTATTGGATGGAGCATTTGGTTGCGTTCTGGGGCAACATGATGAAACATGAAGGAAGTAACATGTTATCTATTATCTCAGTAAGAAGTTCACCCCATACGAGGCCCGATATTCTCTGTTGGAATGCACCTGTTATGCTCTGACTTGGGTAGCTCAAAAGTTGAGGCACTATTTTTGTGCTTATACTACGTACCTCATATTAAGAATGGATTCGTTGAAGTACATCTTTCAAAAGCCCATGCCTACTGGCAAGCTAGCCAAATGGCAAATCTTGCTAAGTGAATTTGACATTGTCTACGTAACTCAGAAGGCTATCAAAGGACAAGCATTGGCAGATCATCTTGTCGAGAATCCCGTGGACGGAGAATATGAACCCCTAAAGATGTATTTTCCCGATGAAGAGGTATCCTTCATAGGAGAAGATATTGCAGAATCCTATGATGGTTGGAGAATATTTTTCGAGGGAGTGACAAATTTCAAAGTAGTTGGCATAGGAGCAGTCCTAGAAACTGGCCAGTATTATCCGGTATCTACCAAGCTCAGGTTCCCCTGCACTAACAATATCGCCGAATACGAAACCTGCATCTTAGGGCTCAAGATGGCCATTGACATGAACGTCCAAAAGTTGCTAGTGATTGGAGATTCTGACTTGCTTATACATTAGGTCCGAGAAGAATGGGTAACCAAGAACTCCAAGATACTCTCTTACCTGCATCATGTACATGAGTTGAGGAAGAGATTCACGAAGATAGAGTTACATCATATTCCCAGGGTCCAGAATGAGTTCGCCGATGCATTGGCTACCCTGGCCTCTATGATACAACATCCAGATAAGAATTTCATCGATCCTATTCCCGTGAGGATCTACGATCAGCCAGCTTATTGTACTCATGTCGAAGAAGAAGCTGATGGAAAACCTTGGTTTCACGACATCAAGGAATATTTAGCCAAGGGAGAGTATCCAGAGCTTGCAAATACCACTCAAAAGCGCACACTTCGAAGATTGTCCAGCAATTTCTTTCACAGCGGAGGAATCCTGTATAGGAGGACTCCAGATTTGGGTTTGCTAAGATGTGTTGATGCAAAGGAAGCATCTAAACTGCTGGAGGAAGTTCACGCCGTGACCTGTGGTACACATATGAACGGTTTTGTCTTAGCCAAGAAGATACTCCGGGCAGGTTATTTTGGATGACTATGGAGACGGATTAAATCCAGTATGTCAAGAAATGCCACCGCTGTCAGGTATATGCAGACATGATAAAGGTACCTCCCAATGAGCTTAATGCAACGAGCTCACCATGGCCGTTCGCCGTATGAGGAATGGATGTTATCGGGCCAGTCGAACCTACCGCATCAAACGAGCACAGGTTTATCCTAGTAGCAATTGACTATTTCACCAAATGGGTTGAAGCAGCATCTTATAGAGCAGTAACCAAGAAAGTCGTGGCAGACTTTGTCCGTGACTGTATCGTTTGTGGATTCGGGATTCTAGAATCAATCATTACTGACAATGGCTCCAACCTTAATAGTGATTTGATGAAAGCTATGTGTGAAACCTTCAAGATCAGACACAAGAATTCCACAGCTTACAGGCCTCAAATGAACGGAGCTGTAGAAGCCACCAATAAAAATATCAAGAAGATACTCAGGAAAATGAAAGAGAAGCATAAGCAGTGGCACGAGAAACTATCATTTGCTTTATTGTGTACCACACCACAATCCGCACATCAACTGGTGCAACTCCCTATATGTTGGTTTATGGTACAGAAGTGGTCATTCCCGCCGAGGTAGAAATTCCCTCCCTAAGGATCACACAGGAAGCAGAAATCGACGATGCAGAATGGGTAAAAAGTCGCTACGAGCAGCTAGCTATTATAGATGGAAAAATAATGAACGTAGTTTGCCATGGTCAACTTTATCAGAACAGAATGTCCAGAGCCTTCAACAAAAGAGTCAAGCCGAGACAGTTTACACTGGGGCAGCTGGTGTTAAAGAAGATTTTTTAGCATCAAGACGAAGACAAAGGGAAATTCTCCCCCAACTGGCAGGGCCCATACATGGTTTACCAGGTTCTAACAGGAGGAGCCCTCATACTTGCAGAAATGGACGGAGAAGTTTGGCCGAAACCGATCAATTCAGATGCGGTTAAACGATACTCTGTGTAACCATTCACGATTTCTTCTATGATGTAATTTGAACTACGCCTGACCTAATTCCCATTTAAGAGGGGATATGTAGGCAGCCCTATGGGTTCGGTCACAATTCAATAAAATTTTCATTCCCCCCGCTATTGGAAACTGGGGCAGAATTTTGAGGAGGACCCTCAAAATTCCTAGGTTCATTTCAGCCATTTATCGCACGCAGCCTTCGGAAGTACCAACCTAGTAAACTGGGGTAGAATTTTGAGGAAGACCCTCAAAATTATGGAGCAAGGGAGGTTGCAATATCCTGAACCGCGTCGCAGTCGTCGGTTCATCTAAAGAAAACTATCCTCAATTATGTATTTATTGTTATATTTGTACTAAATCATGCATGTCTATTATCAAAATTGTTTGTTTAGTAACGCTACCCCAAGGAAACGTACGACATCACTAAAAACAGAGCCAAGCAGGACAAGTAAAGTCCACGGGGATACGAACTAACCTTCCCCCTCTACAAAACTCACGATTTTTCTTCGGATGCAGGCACCAAGTCATAAAATCATCAGATATATCTATACACTCACACTTCTCGGGAATACAACTCGCAGAACCATCACCTATCTACAATTTCTATCCGCACACGATATCCCCAGTAGCCATAATATCGCTATCAGCTAAGAGAGTTTACTACTATTCGCCTTTTACTTTTCTACATTGCATAAGGCTACCTTTCTGCATTCCGAGACTAAGCTCTATCTCCATCTGCATTTTTTGCACTGCATAAGGCTACCTTTCTGCCTTCCGAGGTTAAGCTCTACCTCCATCTGCATTTTCTGCATTGCATAAGGCTACCTTTCTACCTTCCGAGGTTAAGCTCTACCTCCATCTACATTTTCTGCGTTGCATGAGGCTACCTTTCTGCCTTCCAAGGTTAAGCTCTACCTTCATCTGTATTTCTTTGCATTGCATAAGGCTACCTTTCTACCTTCCGAGGTTAAGCTCTACCTCTATCCTACATTTCTCTACATTGCATAAGGCTACCTTTCTGCCTTCCGAGACTAAGCTCTGTCTCCATCTGTATTTCTCTGCATTGCATAAGGCTACCTTTCTGCCTTCCGAGACTAAGCTCTGTCTCCATCTGCATTTCTCGGTATTGTATAAGGCTACCTTTCTGCCTTTCGAGGTTAAGCTCTACCTCCATCTTGCATGGATGAAATATCGCCACCTTTATTTATAACCCCTGCATGGCTGAAAGATCGCCACTTTCACTTACATTCTTGCATCGGCTGAAAATCGCCACCTTCACTTACATTCTTGCATCGACTGAAAGATCGTCACCTTTATTTACAATCCCTACATGGCTGAAAGATCGCCACCTTCACTTATATTCTTGCATCGGCTGAAAGATCGCCACCTTCATTTACATTCCTGCAGCGGCTAAAAGATCGCCACCTTTTACATCTCATGGGCTGAAAGATCGCCAAATTTTCCAAAGGCATCATTGTTCGGAGGCACCATTTTCATAGCCCGAGAACGCATGGCATGGCCTGAGGATCCCACTTTTATCTTGTTGCATATCATTATTCAAACAGCATCATGGTTCAGAGGCATCATTCTCATACCCCGAGAACATCATTTCATAGTCTGTGAATCCTTTATTATTTGCTTCATGGCCCAAGACGTCATGGTTTGAGGACGTCATCTTAACCGTCCAAAGATAGCATTTATGGTCCAATGGGAACTTGCATCGCGTTTAAATTTATGCATAATATATGTTCGTGTTGCTTATTTGTAGGTAAATCGGCTAGCAACAGCCGTCTCAGCAGGAGCGACCCCGCTCCAGTTCCTGTAGCCTACTAGACTTTGACCATCCTTCCCAACCTGAATATCGCGTCCGTTTTTCGAAAACCTCCAGCGGCATATTTCACCGATAGATCCTGAACTACATATGGCATGATTTCTGTAAGACCAGGGATATGTAAGCAGCTCAGGAACCAGAGCATAGTTAAACTCTTCAAACCATTTCATTCGGTAAAATTGGCCATCATATCTTTACCCGACAACTCTTTCATCCTTCCCGAGTAAAGAGGGGCAGCTGTTGATACCCAATTTTTTCCTATGTATTTTTCATATACAAAATACTTTCAAAATAACATATATATATATATATATATATATATATAAGCGTACCCAAGTGTTTTAGTATTTTTTCCAAATTCTTAAAGAGTTTTTAAGTCAATTTAGTGTCCATTTTAGCAGTGCAAAATCCGTAATTATTCCCAAAATCATTAAATTTGTTGAATAATTTATTTTATTCCCATATTTATACCAAAATATAGTCAAGATAATTTTTGTATATTTTTACGAATGTATTTGGCATTTTAAAACTAAATTGCATATAATTGCAATTTTAGCCTATTTTAAGATTAATAGTATTTGATAATTGTAAGATTTGTTCCAGTATTTTTTAATTAATATTTATACGTTATTAACTGACTCAATACTTTTAATTTTCTTTTAAAATTATTTTTACTAATTTTTATAAAATAAAAGGGAAAACTGGCTATTTAACATTTAACCTCATTTCATTGCAATTACAACCTATTCACATTTCAATTTTAGCCCTCAATTAACCCAATCCTAACCCCCAATTGGACCAGCCCAATTTCATTTTTAACCCGGCCTCCGACCCAATTAAAAACACATCTGGCCCCTTCTTTTAATCCGAGCCATTGATCATTTTGATCAATGACCAGGATCATCCCTTACCATTTTTAATTCCCCTACCCTAACCTAATCCCCCCATTTCGTTTGGTCCACCTCCTTGGAATACTCTCCTATCTCAAAACACCCTCGAGGTTCTCCGGAACTTCGACCCTTTTTCCACCGTACTTTCATCGGAATCCATGGCTTCTCAGGCCATGGATGGTCTGTACTCACCCCCCTCCACCATTAAACCCTGGGTGTTCGAAGTTTTGAGGTCTGACCACGATGGTTCTCTTTCAGATCTTCTCAGATCTATGGTTCCATGGCCTCTTCAGCCATGCTCGGGCGTATCCAAATCATTAAGAGTCTGTTTCTAACTCATCCGACTCTAGATCGGACTTTCTTCCAAGTCTTTCTCATTCCTAGGGTTTCTCCGAAATCCTAAGCTATTCGAAGTTTTTCTTTGTTTGTTTTCTTAGATCTATGATATATTTGTGTTCTACTGGATGTTTAAAGTATTTTCCCCAATCTCTCTTTCAAAAATTTCTTCTCTTCGATTTAGGCTTTCTGAAAGGTTTTCAAAACATCTTTCTGATTCTTCCTTTTCTTTTTCTTTATATGTGTTCGTCTATATTATGCTCGTGTGTTTTCTTTTCTACCACGCATGTGTTGTTCTTCTGTTTTCTTCCTACTATACGTGACTCTTCTGTACCTTTGTACTCTACTGTGCCTCTAGATTAGGCTCGCATGTTAATCTTTGTTATGTTTTCCTACATATTCTTTGCTATAATTTCCAGTATTCTTCTACTGTACGTGTTTCCTGCTGAGTTCTTAAATTTTGTTTGCTTTACTGGACTTTTGTTTGAGTTCTAAGCATGTTTCCTTTACTATTTCTTAATTTTATATCACCCTTCTTCTCTCTTCTGAAATTGCTTAAGTTCCGAGTTTTTTTCTAAAACATGTTCTTTATGCTTTTAAATCAACCATTCACTCTGTCGCTTTAAACCTACAATCGTATCTGTGTGTTCCCTTATGAGGCTCTGAAACAGACCTCTGAGTCTGTTTCGATGGCTTGCCTTCTCATCCATGTATCTAATTCGAGTTAAAACCCTAGGATTTAGAGGTTTCTTTGGCAAGTTCGATTTTGTGTTTGGACTGGGGTTCTACTTTGAAACCCTGAACTCTCAGACTCATTCTGAGTCTATAAATTGGATCTGAACCTTTTATGACTTTTTCTATGATAGTCTTTTCTAATCAGCATGACAACTACTTGTTGTTTGATATTTTTGTGCTTTATTTATGAGAAATTCTTCTTTCAAAAAAGGTTTTGCCAACTATTGATTGATTTCGAATCCCTTTTAATAAGGTTTGACTGATCGTTACTGGTTTTTTCTTTGATTGAACCTTCATTGCCTTTTCCTGACTTGGTTCATTCGGACAAAGCCTGCAATTTTGATCTTACTGGCTATTCGATTGATTCCCTTTCCATATTTGTCACAAATCGTTGACCACTGAAATTTTGCCTTAAATAAACCCTTGTGTATTTGCCCTTATTGTACTGCTTTGGAAAAGATTTTGATCAACTTTTTCCTTAATTTCTTTTTACCCATTTGAAATTAGAATCCCTTAATTAAAGAGAGATTGATTTCAATGCTATTTTCTTACCTTTTCTTACTTGCTTTCTGCACTATAAAGGGCACAACCCTTCTTCACTTTGACAGACTTTGAATTCAATTCTTTAACACACCTTCCAGTCCAATACTCTTTAAGACACTCTCAATTACTCTCACATTCTCATCTGAGTTTCTTCTGGCTGTTTGCTTGTAATTTTGGCTTTACAAGACTTCTGCTTTTACTTGTTTGTTTCCCTGAAACTGGTATATTCTAATTTAGTTTCAGCCATCATCCTAATATGTTTATTTACAGCTTATGCGATCTTGTTTACTTTACTGACCATGCTCAGTGATTAATATTAACTATGCATTTTCTTGCATCTGTTTCTATTGTGAATCCCTACCCCTATTCCTTTTTATGTGTTTGAGTTAAGGTTCATGCATGACAGTATCCAAATTACTTCTCATGTCTGAACCTGATCCTTAATGGATCCTAACTCCCAAACAAATGTGGCTAACAAGCTGGTTAGGGGTGTGCCAGCACTCCTAATTGCTGGGTATGACCACCAGCCTACCATGGCCTTCCCTAAATCCCCTATATGCACTTGCACTCTCTCTTAAGTTCTATGTCCTGCCCCCTCCTATGAGCCTGTCTTTGGGACCTTGAGTTCCCTCTGAACTTGGACATTTGAGGGTTGGCTCTTCCACACTACACTATAATTAATTCTGCAATGCATTTGGGTGTAAGCATTTCCAGGAGTCCACTTGAGGCTCTTGGGAACTTTGACACACCCAAAAAAACGAGAAAGGCTTTGCAAATCCTGATCTTTGGAGTTGGTTCATCTCATATTTTAGACCTTGAGTCTGAATTAGGCTCCTTGGTTGTAGTTTAATTTCTGATGTAATTTTACTTTTGGTCTGTAATAACTTATAGGGTTTTAGTAAAAAAAAGGGAGGGTCACTCATGTGCATACGGGCAGAAATCATTTCCTAGGTATTTATTCCTGCAATCACATCTTCCTTTGCACTTCTGCATCTCATCTTGAAATCATGACAATAGGGTTTTTTTGAACTTCTACATCTCATCTAGAAATCATGACTATAGGTTTTTCTACACTTCTGCATATAGATATCATGACTATAAGGTTTTTCTGCACTTATGCATATAGAGATCATGACTATAGGGTTTTTCTGCACTTCTGCATATCATCTATCACTAGGCAAACGGTTTATAGGCTCAAATAACAAATTTCACTCTAGATACCATGTCTCTAGGATTCCTTGTCACGCCCCAAAACTGAGGGACACGACCGACGCTCAACCGGAGGACCCCAATCAAGCAGACCTGGAATTGCCTTTCCTATCCCACGCGTTACCCTATGATTACAATATACATTATTCTTTTGAAATAGCAATTTAAGACTTAAGCATAAACTTACAACTTGAGTTCATTTCTCCTTTTTATCATTTTCAACATTTGATACCAAGTACTTGCAAAATACATACAACATTTACCAATGTGGACCACGAATCTGAATCGTACCATTACTACCCAAAATACTTTTGTACACCACCCACATTGAGTCTACGGAGCCTCTATGAATACTAGGAACTTAACCAATACTTGTCGGTGACAAGGCCCCGGCTATACCTTACAATACACAATAAACTCAAAAGAAGGTGGCATGAACCACACATGA
>MU724661.1:31714-63241 GCA_026770625.1 Nicotiana glauca
TAGATGTTAATACTACCATTAACTAGTGTTAATCCATTATAAAAATATCATAAAACTTACCTTTGATGTGTATTTGGGTTGAGGGTGCTCCACCTTCTCTCTAGAATCCAAAACTTAACCCAAAAATGTCATATTTTTCTCTCTCCCCGATCCACCCTTTATTTATAGAAAATGAGTTGCGTAGGCTGGTTGCGTAGCCTACGTAGATTGTCTACGCAGGTTACCCCTCCTTTCACTCCCATACTGATTTTGCCTACGCAATGGTGCGTAGGCTACACAGACTCGCGTAGCTGTTCTGTCACCATTTAGTAAAAAGGTCATAACTTCTTGTATAAATCTCCAATTGATGAACGGTTTGATGCATTGGAAACTAAACTCAAAGAGCTTTAATTTGATAGGTTGTTCATCACACAACTCCTCATGTCATCGGAGATATAATTGTTCAAAGTGAGGTCTTGTGCGCACTCATTTACAACTTTCGTCTAATATGAAAATTTTCAACTTGGCTTAGACTTAGGCCTCTCCTTAGACCCCAATTCACTTCTAATATGACTTATACGCTTATTATCATATCCAATTGATATCCATCATATCATAAATCCTCATTTGCACACGAAATAAAATAATTTAGCCTACCTTGGCACGACGAAATCTTAAATTACTCGGAAAAAAAAAATTCCGGAGCCTTACATTCCTGCACTTTTTATAAACGTTTAAAATCAATTACGCTTAGAAAGCATGCCTATAGGAATAACTAACTGAATCTGAATCATCTATCTCGCTTACAAGTCCAAAACCAGTAGTAGTGTCGTTCAATATCCGCAGAACTTATGTTTTTCTATAATTAGTAAGCCCTCTTTAAAATCAGCATACTCCTGCATTATTAGATATCATGCCTATAGGTGTCACCTAGGCAAGCCATTAGGTAATTAATTAATTGCATCAGTCTTTGATAATTACAACCAGGGGTAGGCCTAATTCAGACTTTTTATCTGAGAAATATATGTTAAACCAGTCTGCCTTAACGCTTTAAATTTAATTCAGACCATAACCAGTATTTTTAAGTCATGCTAAACAATCTGCTTTTAAGTGAGGAGGCCTGCCTGAGCCCTTTAATTGTTTTGTGTTTCCCATAACTGCATTACGTGTTTTGTTTGTCGCCCTAGAATTTTATCCTTTCTTAAACCATATAAAATCCATATTTCCCTCCCCTTTAAGACTAGTAGTTTCAAATGCCTCCGGGACTAATAGGATTGAGACGGGTAATAGCATACAATAAATAACGAGACTATACCGTATTTAATACCTTAAGGGGGTGGGAAGGGTAGATATGGATATGATGACCACGCGATAACACCACTTGTATAAACGGTTACCGGGTGTTATGTGGGGTGATCCATATTATTTATAAACCTAGGACCCCCTTTTCCCTTTACTTGTCTATATTCTCAGAATTTTAAAACTATTCAATTTTCAGTTTCTTTAACCTCTTCTACTTTAATTAACTTGCATCAATTATGTGCAAACCCTTTCCCCTTTAATTGTGTGTTTTTTTATAATTCTAAAACGGCTTTCTTCCAAATTTCAACCTCTTTAACTTCTTGTATTTCAGTTGTTTACAACCCTTATGGAAATGTGCAAATACGTATTTCAGTTGTAAACATGCAAATACGTGATGATTTGTTCATTTATTGTAATTGCATCTTCAACATCATATTCCACTCGTGCCAAACAAAATACCATAGCAGCACTTATAATGAGTGGTTGCGCCCTTCCGATATCATTACCCCTTAAATTTGGCAAAGGCGTATTTGCGGTAAAATCAGTCGATCAACAGTGTAGTCGGCGGTTCCGTGCCTTTCCCTTTTGAGTTGTCTGCTCAATGGTACCAGTCTAATACCCCATAGAAACCTTACTTTGTTCAACTGTGCATGCATCATGATCAAACCTAGCCGAGTCAGTTATGTTGTCCGCATAACGACTCTTTAAGAGTAGCCTTGTCCAAAGTCCACTAGGTTTCCTTGAAACCCAAACGGACACCACCATGTTCTGTGCATTTATTTGGAGAACTAAATGCTCCCATGCTAATTATTGATATTTAATAGTTGAGTCTGGCAGGGGTAAGGGTCTAACACCTTTGTCTTGCGGGAAATAAGACACGAGTCCCCAGATTCGGCATGGTCACCAACATCCACCCAAGGTTGCTAAACTGGTTGTCCTCCCAAATGTTATAAATCATATTTCACGAGGAAAAGGGGGCAACGGCAGTGGCCTGACATATGGGTGTGGAAATGGTCATTTGCAGAATTTTGAGGTTCTGGGATGAGTAGTGGAGCATTGTTTTGGGATATTTTGAGGAGGTGTGGGGTTTTGAACATTGGGGAAGTTGGCGTTTGGGGTGCTGACGGAGAATGATAGGTTGGCTAGATTCCAAACCTGATCCAGCTCTTCCTGAAACTTCAACAATTTTTGCTCAAGTTGTGACACGTTATCATTGGGAACTCGAATACCATGGCCATCAGTGGCCTCTGTTGTTGTGTTCTCTTTTCCGATATTGTTAAAATCTTCCATCTTGCTTTTGTTCTTGTTCTTAACAGAACTAAGAGGAGGAGTGGGTGGAGAGCCCCTGGATCTCGTGGAATAAAATGATGTTGCCAGAGTGCACGAACTAACCTTTGGGGAGGGGAACAACAAAACAAAAATAAAACAAAAAGATAAACAAGTTAGTTAGGATCATAAAAAGTATTGCAATATTTAAACACATAGTGCAGGAATGTAAAGCATATCCTAATTTGGGGACCTCGTTGTGCCCGAGGTGGGCCTAGCAACAAGTTGATTTGGAGAACTTGAAATACTAAATGCCTTATTTCATTGATAAAAATAAGATGAATCCCAAATCGACATTAAATAAACAGTAAATAGAAGTTACTAATGGCCATTGGCCTTGTTACATTTTAAAGCGAAAAAAGATAAAATCCTATCTACTTGGTCCCAGAAGGACCTTTCCCGAATTCGGCATCCTTGGCTCCATCAAACAGCTTCCCCAACTCGCGAAGTCCCAACAATAGGTATGCTCTGGCTAGATGTCCACCTTCAGTCCCTTTAGCCTCTTGACAATCTTCAACCCTTTTGAGAAATTTTCTTTCCAGTTATATTATGCCTCGCTCCAAGTATCCCAACATCTTGTTGTCGTTGGTAGCCATGTCTTTCCATTCTTCAATCATTTTGGTCACTAGAGTGTAAGTCTCTCCACTAGCTTAGCAATCTTAGGTGGATGTTGGTGACTATGCCGAATCTAGGGACTTCGTGCCTCATATTTCTGCAAGGAAAATAAGGTTAGGCCTTTACCCCCACCAGACTCGACTATTTAATATCAACAATTAGCATAAAGCATTTAGTTCTCCAAATAAATGCACAAAACGTGATGACGTCCGTTTGGGTTTAGGAAACCTAGTAGACTTTGGACAAGGCTATCTTAAAGGATCATTATATGGACAACATAACTGATCCGGCTAGTTTTGACCATGACTCATGCATAATTTAAACAGAGTAATGTTTCTATGGGGTTTTAGACTGGTACCCTTAAGCGGACAACTCAAGGGGAAAGGCTCGGAACCGTCGACTACACCGTTGATTGACTAGTTTTACGGCAAATATGCCTTTCTGAATTTAGGTGGTAATGATATAGGAAGCACGCAACGACTCATTATAAGCATTGCTATAGTATTTGTTTTAGCGCGAGTGGAGTATGGTGTTGAGCATGATTATGCAATAATTAAAAGCATGTTGATATGTATTTGCACATTAAGAAAGCGATAAATACAACATTTTCATAATTTAAAGCAATAAAGGAAAGAAACAAGGGAGATATGTCAATTTTGCCTTTAGAAAAGAATTAAATGCTTAAAGGAATTAAATAAATAATTGCACATAGGGAGAGGTACAAATTCACAAGAACAATATGCAATGGTAAAAGCCTAAAAATCCCCAGCAGAGTCGCCATATGGTCACGCCCCCTTTTTCTCGCGAAATCGGGTTTATGACATTTGGTTGGGACAACTCTTTCCTTTTGGCAAAGGGGTTTTGCAATGTTGAAGAGTCTCCACCTAACGATTTTAAGGTGCATTAGGGCAGATATGGGGTTCAACTACAACTATATTTGGTAACCAGAGATAGGGTAAGGGCTTGAAATTATCCCAAGGGGAAGGTGTTAGGCACCCTTTAGGATCTACTAGTATGGTTCCCGGCCAAATAGTTTTTTTGTGAATTTGTGTAATTAGCAAGTAAACAAATAATTCTCAAATAATAAGGGATTTTAAATTTAAACACACAAATCTTTGGAAAAACAATAAAAAGCAGGAGTTTGAAAAGAATTATAATCTAAGCATGCTTGTGAATGTAAAAAGGGTCCTAGGTTTGTTTGTAATATGGATCATATCAATGCAATATCCGGTATGGCACTCCTCAGAAGAGGGGATACACGTGGTATTTAGCGCACCAGTCATCATATCTATATCTACCATTCCCACCCCGTAAAGGTATTAAAGCGAGGATTGGTCTCGACCTCTATTGCATGTTGTTACACGTCCCCTTCCTATCAGTCCCAGAGGAATTTAGGACTACTATTCCTATAAGAGGGAGGTTTTAGGATGACTCTTAGGTTTAAAGGTAAAATGCTAAGGTGACATACAAAAACAAGTAGGACTGCATTTAGAAGGGAAACATGCAAGCAGTTAGAAGGCTCGTGTATAACTCCGCAATTAATGCATATAAACAACATGACTTAAAACACAGTTAAGGTCTGAATTTTAAAGATCCCAAAGCAAGGTGCTTGAGTCAGAAACAGATTCATTATATAACTAAAAAAAGAAGTCCTAATCAGGCCTGTCTGCTGGTTGCAGCAGTTGATAATTTAAACAAAGGCAATCCAGTTTTATTTAAGTAATTGCCTAAGGCTTGCCTAGGCGTGAGCAAGATTCAGTAGTTATTCAAGATTATTAAGACAGTTGGAGATTATTATTACTATCTAAACATGTTGTTCTAGGTGTTCAACACATAGAATTGTTGCTAGTTAATTTTAGAGACTAAATGAAATTGTTTTATTCCTTTTTATGCACTCGCAGTTAGCCTAAGTGTGCTTAAGCGAATGGAACCCTAAAGACATGATATCTAGTATGCAAAGATGCAGAAGAATGTATAGGCAGAACCCTAAACGAGATTTCTATATGCACAAATATTACAGTGTTTAGAACAATAATTACTAGGATATGCAGAGATGATATGTTTGTTAGTATTGTTTAGCTTAAACATGATCTCTACGTGTGCATGGCAGTAGGAACATGATTGTAGAAACATTTGGTTATTAATACATTTAATGCAGGATTTGCTAAGTGATATGATAGTGAAATGGACATGCTGAAAAAAATAATAAGTGTAAATCCTAAGGAACATGATCTCTAATGCATTAAATGAGTCCTAAGCATGGATTCTATTACGCAAGTAGGAATATAAACCTAATGAGGTGCTTTCAATCCCCTTGATAACATGCATATTTCCCATCCATTTTCACTAGCCAACCCCATAATATTTACAAATTATTACAAACCGTCGATTGAATTACATGAATAGAAATGAAAGAAAAACAAGAAGCTACAACCATAAGAAGCCTGATCTTGACTTCCTATCTGAGTTATGTAATTAGTCGCTTCAATGCCATTATTATTCCAAAGCGTTTCTTATATCTGGGTGTGTTAGAGTTCCCTAAGGACCTCAGGGGATCCCGGCAGTGCTCACACCCAGATTTGCATAACCAAATAGAATGAGTGCAGTGTGGAAAGGCCAGATCTTATGTGTCCAAGTTCAGAGGGAGCTCAAGGGTCCCAAGGCAAGGCTAACACAAAAGGGGCAGAACCTAGATTATGAGAGTTGGTGAGAGTGCTAGACATGGTTTGAAAAATAGTTGTTTAAAAACTGGGCTGAAAATAATCAGTAACAGAGATGATTTGAAAGTAGTTGTAGTAGTAAATAAAACTCAAACTCCAAGATAGGATCACACACAGAATCAGTGGTCATACAAAGGGGTTAAGGGGGTTTGGGACACACATACATTTAACTGTAAACACATAACCCCATTAAGGATCTTAAGACTAGTTAGACATGCACATCAATGGCTGATACTGGAATGATCATAGGCTAGTCAGAAATAGCATAATCACATTGAGGAGATAAGGACTTGGGATGGCAAATGCACAATAAGTGACTGCCAGAGCATGCCTTGAAACACACATAAGGGGAGTGCATTAATCTAAAGGGGAAGGGGAGATATTATAACATGCTAGTAATGCACCTTAATAAAACCACAAGCAGGGATAGATAAAAAATGAAAGAAGCTGAAACAAGTAAGGCAGCATGTTGTTGTTGGAGCTTTAAAATTAAACTAGGACATACCAGTCGAAGAAGCAAAGCGTAGAAAGAAAAGTAAGCAGGATTCCACAGTCCAGCCTTGGCTTTCAGCCGGCTAAACAAGGCAGTGTCACAAGTAATAATAGAGAAAGAAAGAGTTTTGAGTGTGTAAGTGTGTATTCTGAACTCAATTGTTCATCTATTTGAAAGAAGAGAGGGTAGGGTATTTATAGTTTCGAAAACGAGTGAAGAATAAGGTAATAAGTAAAGTTTTAACACAAAAATAGAAATAATCACAGTCAGAATCAATTAGCACAAGCGATTCCCTTTAATTAAGGAATCACTGCTTAACGGATACTAACAGGGTTAATTAAGAAAAGAAATCAGTTTGAGACAGATTGACTCTTGCCATATAAGGGGGTAGTAAAAGTATAAGGTAAATATTTAATAAGTAAAAATTAGGGTTTATAAGGTAACCTTTTGCAATCAGTCGTAACATTGAGGAAATCAAGATCAATCAAGAAAGAAACATGACTCTGCACTTCAACATATAAATAGCAAAGGATGGACAGGAATATTAGACATGCAGGGTCAAACATATCGACAAAGAGGAGGAAATTAAGCATACAACAGTAGCACGAGTAAGCTAGGATTCAGTAATAAACAAACCTACTCGAAGCACAGTAGGCAACAAGGTCAAGTAGTCACACAGAATCAAAAGTGAAGATAACATAGTAACAGGTAAAGGAGATCAACACACAGAAACAAGAAAAATCTTTAAACCCATAGTTATAACTGAAGAAAGGAGTTAGGGATTTAATAGAGCCGAGTTTTAAAAAGTAAGAACTTTAGAATCAGTCAAGTTAAACAAAAAAGAGGATCCAAACACAAGGAACTCAATCGAAACCAGCATGTGTATAAAATAAACAAAGAGAGTCTCAGAACTCGGATAAAACCAGAAACACCTAGGGTCTTAACACGATGAACCAGATAGAAGAAAAACATAAGCACATCGTTTAAGCATAGTAAAACAACATTGAAAATTGGAGAAGAGGTCTTTTAACAAGAGTTTTAAGAAACCCTAATTTGAAAACGAAGAATCACTTTGAAAGAAAAATCGAAAAACCTTTTGGAAAACATCAGGAAGTTCATAACATGCACAGATCTAAGACAAATCTGAAAGAAAAAATCAAAATATCTTAAATCTAGGTTTCAAAGAACCCAGAGAAAGTTAGAAAGACTTTGAAAAGTTACCGATCTAGCCGGAAAAGCCATGGATCCGACTTGAACTGTCATGGGTGGTCAGAAAAAGACCAGAGATAGAGGTCGAGCAAGTACTGGACCAGATCTCTTCAAGATCTGTCCATGAAATCACACAAACGGGCCACCAGAAGATGTAGGAGGCCGATATACATCTCGAACGACCATGAGAGTCCATGGATTATGCAAGAATTGAAAGGAATTAGGGTGAAATTGGGTGGCGGCGGCTAGGATTTATGTGAGACTGCAGAGAGAATTGAGAGGAGAAGGACTCAAGGGCGGCGGGTGGTGATAAGTGAGTTAGGTTAAGTAGTCATTTGGGTTTAATTATGGAAGGGTCAATGGGGACCGTTGATCCGAATGATCAACGGTCGAGATTAAACAGGGTAGGTAGGGATCTGGGATTGGGTTGGGTTTAAAATTGGGCTAGGGTCGGGTTTAGTTCGGAATTGGGCTGGGGAATTGGGGTTCAATTTAGGCTAAATTTTAAATACAAATGGGCTGTTATTTAAATAGCCAATTTCCCCCTTTTTTAAATTATAAAAAATAGTAAATGATTTTTGAAAATAAATTGAAAATATTAAAGTGATTTATAACACATAATTAATAATTTAAAAATATTATACTCAATTTTATGAATATAAGAAATAATTAAACCTTAAAAATGGCTAATATTGCAATTATGTGCAATTTAGCTTTAAAAATACTAAATAAACTTGTAAAAATTATTTTAGCCATATTTTGACATAAATATAAAAATTCAATAGGAGAATTACCCAAATAATAATTTTGGACATAATTATTGGAGTTTTATAGATGAAAGGGGGAATAAATCAGTTTAAAAACCTTAAAAATTATGAAAAAATAATAAAACACTTGGATATGCTTATATATGCATATATATGCTATTTTAAAGTTATTTTGCATATTGAAAATATATAGGAAAAAATTAGGTATCAACAATGTATAGAGGGATCTTAGGGTCACTCATGTATCTCACTGCAAGCTAGTTGGACATTGTTTTCAGCGTGGGTCTCTGTGCAAGGTTTCAATCCAATCCAAAGGATTCTCATCTGAAGGCTGCCAATAGAATATTGAGATACTTAAAAGGAACGCATGACCTGGTTCTCTACTATCCATCATGTGACAGCTTTAATCTTATTGGGTATGCTAATGCAGATTGTGCAGGATATCTGGTGTACAGGAAAAGCACGTGTGGAATGGCACATTTCCTAGGTTCTTGCCTAATCTCATGGGATACAAGGAATAAGAACTCAGTGGCACTCTCAACTGCAAAAGAAGAATATGTAGCAGTTGCCTCTTGTTGTGCTCAACTATTATGGATCAAGCAGCAGTTGGAAGACTTTGGAGTGCTCTCAGATTGTGCGCCTCTCTTATGTGATAACACAAGTTCACTCAACATGGCAAAAAATCCAGTTCAACATAAGAGGACTAAGCAGATTGATGTACGTCATCACTTCCTTAGAGACAATGTTGAAAAAAGGCTTATATGCATGAAATTCTGCAGTACTGAAGATAAAATTGTAGATATATTTACCTAAAGCCTTGAGCAGAGAACTTGAGGCTGTCCATGGATTCAAAGCACTCTCCCCGGCCTATGGTTGTGGGAGAGACAATTTCTAAACCTATTTCGTATGTTGCACAACTAGTTTCCATCCATACCATGCAAAACCTAACAAAAACGCAACTAAAACCTATTGAAATCGTACATGGAACTCCAACTTTAGAGTTTACATTAGATGAAAGAGAGGAATTTGCTGTTGAAGAAGGATTACACCAGGCCATCATTGTGAAATTTAATCAGTACGCACCAGATTTGAAGGTTTTGAGAAACCTACTGCCCAAGCAACTAGGCGTCAAAGGCCACTATTTGATCGGGTTGCTCGTTCATCGACAGTTGCTGCTTCATTTTGATTAGTGCGATGACTTCGTTGTGTCGCTAACAAGGTCAGTAAATTACTTGCCATACAATGGGGAAGAACACCAACTTAGGATTTTTCCATGGACAATTTGCTTTAACCCTAAAGAGGAAACATCAATGGCGGTCATGTTATCTCTACCAAATTTATCCCCCGAGTTGTTTGCACGTCGAGCTCTACTGTCCATAGCAGCTGTTACTGGAAAACCTATCACAATTAATAAAGCTACACAATAAAAAATGAGACCTAGTACAGCTAGGGTAAATGTAATCCTTGATCTCCTGGACAAATATCCAAAGGGCGTCGCTTTGCAATTTATGGATAAAAGTACTCGGAAGACTGTTGAAACAGTCCAATACATTGTGTATGATAACTTGCCTCCATATTGCACATGTTGCAAATGCCAAGTTCATGATGAAAATTCATGTCATATGATCTCGACGAGATAGAGATACTATATTGAATGTGGAAGCGATGGATTATGGTGAGCAAAATCCTATTGAGAAGTTTCAAGGTGACTTAAGACAGCTTGTGAATAAAAAGAGAGGTTTGGCTAATGCTGACCGAAGAGCTGATCAAAAGTAATAACTTTCTGGTGTTATGCTTGATGGTACAGTGGTACCAAGAAGTTCTAAGGAGTTGGTTTCAAATTTGGAGGATAGGGGTACTGTGGCTAAGGCTAATGATCAACCAACAAAGCTTAAACTTCCAGCTTATATCCCAGCTACAAAGCTTTTGCAATGATTTACAATGCAGTGAGTAAGGCAACTGCTGGTGCACTAGTTGGAGATGATCGTGGAGCTACTAAAGTTTCAAATTTGGAGGCTACTGTTGCATTGAAGGCAGCTGGTGATCGAGCTGCTGGCGGGATTTATAATACTACTGCTGATCGAGCAACCAATGCCAAGAATCATGCAACAGATGTAGTAGTAGGACATGTCGAGAAATCTGGAATTGAAGCAACTACTGTATGTTTAAAGTTGGAGGCTACTGTTGCATTGAATGCAATTGGTGATCGACCTATTGTTGGGGCTCCTAAATCTACTGCTACACTTGTTGATTTAGTTTAAAAAAAACTAGTATGTGAGGTGCAGAAACAAGATAATAGGACTGGGCAATAGGCAGTACAGTCAATTGGAGCACCACATCTCAGTGTTTGCGATGGTGATGCCCAGTTTTCAAGCGATGTCCGGGCTACAAATAAAGGGTCAATATATAAAGTTAGACCAGATTTGGGAAGGATGTTGACAGGGATGAAGGCACAGGCAAAGAAGATGAGAATTGGAGTGTGGTAACAGCTAGAAAATCCGCTAGGACATCGCCTAAGAAGCAGATCACTAGTGCTCAATTAACTGCTTCTACGTCAATTACCAATCCTAATGCTTTTCACGCAATTGGAATTGAGGAAGGTGTTGGTACAATATCAATAAACTTAAATAACACTACATTAATGCAGTAGCTAATACCATGTGATATCAATAGCAAACATGGTGGTGAGTCTAAGCCAATAATTAAAAAAACAGCACTCCAAGCAGTGAAAAGCAGCAGCAAATCGCTAAAGAAAATAGGTGCTTGTCTACAGGCAATTGTCACTATTGGTGAGCGCAATGTAGAGAGAATTCAAGAACCTACTGTAGGCACACCAATTCTTCATATTTCAAACTCGGAGGTAGCTAAAATCATAAAGTAAACGTAACAGCCCATGATGTTGAATCCCAATCCAACTACCAAGCCTTTCATGGTTACTCTAAACACATCGTCACAGGAAGTTCCTTCATAGATAATGGAATCATTTGGCGAGCAAGAGGGTGACTATGGGCAGCAGTTGATGTCAACCGGAAATAACCATCAAGTAGAAAAAGATATGGCCTCCATCTCTCAAGCAAATTCTACAAATAATATGGCTTTTCCTAAGGACCAACAAGCTGCTACAAGTGAAGAAGATTATGCAGATAGTCTTAAAGGTGATAGTGATGATGCGACAGATCAATTTTCATCGAGTCCTAGATCCAATGAAGAGGCAGCAAATGTGAATAACGAACAGGTTTCCAACTCAACTAATAGTGCGTCAAGCAAGAAAGGTTTAAGCCCAAATGCGCGTGCTTTTGTACCATCCGGACAACAACAAATTGCAACAGTTGTCTTGAGGAATATCCCTAATTCTAAGGTGATAATCTCAGCATATGATAGAGCCCTTTTGGATGATTTGGATAATCCAACGCTGTATAAATTTGCACTTTCTGCTGGTGTACAACTGCTGCAATCTTCAAGTAAGAACATCAAGAAAAATATTCAATCTCAAGCCTCCATTGTAAAACTTAATATGACTAAAGGAGTTGTCATTAGGCAACTCCCAATGTGAGTTGCAAAGCAAAAGGGGGCTACCCCAACCACGTCTATGAGGTCCAATCGCTCCAAAAAGAAATGATGAAGCTAAGGAGTTACAAATTGAAGAGTACACAAGGTTGAAGAAAGTGGGGCAAGACTCATATTTTACATTGTTTTATTTTGTCACTTTTTAAGTATAATCATTTGTAACATCATCACAGAGTATGTTATAAACTCTGTGATGATCATAGAATACTTAGTTCGTAGTAGTTCGTATTTTCTTCATGCTTGTTAGTAGATGAGGTATTTTTATGCCTCAATAGGATTAGTAAGGTAAGATTTAGCTCAGTATATGTTTGCTTTAGTCCTATGCCTTTGGGAATATATCCAAACGGCTATGAGATTATATGCCCTCGTGAAACTTTGCTGGCAGTTACACCATGATCCTCTACATGAGGCTGGCACCATAGGGCAATGTGAGGCGCAGAGAAGTGATTATATAGCCAAGGCATAAAGGCAATACTACTAGTGCTATTGTCCCCTTATTTGTACTCTTCCTATTTAGTTTCTTTTTTATTATTAATAAAACTAGCCCTAGGCACCTCGCCTAGTGGATTTGCTAAGCCCCGAGCAGAGAAAACTTTGAGAAAAATCGTCTGGCATTGGGGTTGATAAAACCCAACAGAGAACCTGGTCCCTCAATGATTCGCTATGAAAGCAATGTTTAGGTAAAATTCGCTAAAAAGTGTTTTCTGGCAAAGTCTAACTCATCTCTATACCGTTACAGGTAGACACGCTTGATGATTACAGAGTAACCAAAGCAATTGAGGCAATATACGTTAGTAAAAAGGGCAAAGCTTAAAGATAATAAGATTAGTCAGGGAACCTGGTTCTCCAGACATAGGTTAGTAGTTTCTCTGTTATCTCGTGCACAATTTTGAATAGTTAAAACAAGTGCCATGTCATCAGCATGCCAACTTTTATTCTTGTGTCTTTTTGAACCCAAACGTCTCACTCGTTAATAATCGATCCAACTCCCTAAAAAATAGGCGCCCTTTTTAACCAGTCTTTAATTCATCATAAATACATCTATCATTGTCATTACACTTTTCACATCAACACTTCAAACCTGTTTCCTCTTCTTTCTCTCTTCAGTCTACCAAATCGTCTCTCTTCTTCTCACTATGGCCGAAAATAAAGTAACCTCTAGTGTTCCAAGCAACACCCCCACTGAGTCCTCACCAGTTGCAACACCAACACCAGACTCTCTTCTTCACCCTACTGCTAGACAAAACCCTATAACAGAGTCACCCCCACATTTCATCTCCTCTCCTACCCAATCGACCTCCAATTCTCAAAGAAGTCGCAAAATATTGACTCCTTAAAGATTTGTAGCCCAAAGCTCTTCTCCCACTTCGCCGAAAAAGGGGGATGAAAAGAGTACTGTTGAGAATGACAAAAATCAAGAAATCTCAAGTTCCCATATAGAATTAAGGTAGGTAGATCAAACGAGGGGTTTGAAACCGTTGACTCAACAAAGATTTCTCCTGATCTCGTGTCCCCAGGTAACTCCTACTTCTCCTGAGACTCCCATGGAGTTATAAGAAAAGGAAGCTATCTAAAATATGATGTCCATAGCTAATGAAGGGATTTTTGTTGCGAGGATGGTCTTAAGACTTAGGGGGGAGAGTCTAAGACTGTTGGAGAGGGTAATGAGCTTGTGCCTATTGAACCATCGGCACAGGAAGGTGCTACCGGGGAACCTGCTGGAGGACCTGATCCCCCTTCAGAGGGTCTAACTCAGGGGTCCTCTCAGGAACCCCAGGACAGTACTGACCCTGCTCCATCTCTTCATTTAGATGCTGAGCCTCTGAGTGTGGTTGTGACTAAGATAAGTCATGCGTCTGAAGAATAAATGGAGGATAGTGAAGGGGATTCAAATGATTTACCAATTGCCAGTTTGCCTAGGCGTACATCAGTTGTTGATAAAGAGCCAACTCATAAGCGATCCACTACAAGGTTGCAAAAGAAGAAGGCTCTTGAGTCTGCGATTAAAAATAGCCAAACTAGGTCAAGGAGATGAAAATTAGTAAAAGATGACAAAGTTGTGAATGAGAAGATAGTGGGTGTTGTGAATGTGGAAGAGGAAGAAACTGATGAACCTAGCTCCTTAACTAGAAAGCTCTCAAAGAATCATGGTCTCCCCAAGCCTAAACGGGGATCTTCTATGTCTGCTAAAAGTCTGAATAAGTCTGATGATGCTGCTGCTAGCAAAAATGTGGTAAAAGAATCTGGAAACAAATATGTGGAAGTGTCTGGTGTTGTTGTGATAGAAGAATTGGGTGAAAAGTCCGTGAAGTCTGATGACAAAGGGAAGAATGTTCACAATTCTGCAAAGAGAAAAGCTGATACTAATGAGGAACTAGGTACCTCAAAGAAGGCCAGATTTAGTAATCCAAGGAGTGCTGGGAAACAGAGATTGAGAAGTCAAAAAGTGCTTTGGGGTCGCACTTTTACCCCTGATATATTGGAAGAGGCTGGTACGAGACAATTGTTGATATATGTGAGTTCCGGCAGTGGACACCCTGTTCACAAGTGATACTACCAGGGTGTATGAGGAGGAAGTTCAAAGTTTTTATGCTGACTTGTTCAAGGTTGAGGATAAACACATATGTTCCTTGGTGAATGGAGTTGACATGGTAATAGACTCTGGCCTGTTGGGGTCTATTCTTGGTGTGCCTGGTAAAGGGCTGTCTAGTGTTCAGTGCACATGTTCTCAAAACTTCAGAAACACAATCTTAAAGGCCCTCCTCCTTATATACCAACTACTATTTGAGATGGTGAACAAAATACTGCTGCCTCGAGCTGAGAGAAGATTTATCACCGCTCATGTAGACTTGTTCCTCATGGAAGCACTGGACAACTTCACCATCATCAACCTGCCTGGGATCATGATAGAGCACATGAATAAAGTGGAAGACTTTAAAGATGGTAATCATGGGTTGTCGTATGGGTTCTTTCTCACCAAGGTATTTGAGCACTTCAAGGTTCCTATGGGACAAGTTGAAGTGGGCACCAAGAAGCAAACTTTTTCAAAAGCCACTCTTGAAGAATGTGAGTGTATTGAGAAAGTTGGAGGGGTTGGAAGCACTTCTACCATATCTCAGTTGATAATTGCTCAAAACAGTGCTACTATTGAGATACTGCACCTGAAAGCAAGGAATGCTATCCTTGAGACTCAGTTAAGTCAGCTGCAAGAGGCACATGGTTCGAGTAGCTCCCAAAGTGAAGAGGTTGCTCATTTGACAAAAAAAGAATGTTGATCTTAGGAAATAAGTGGAGGACCTGAAAGAGAGACTGATCAATGAGCAAATGTCAGCAAATGCTCGAATAGATTTAGTCCTCCAAACCCTTGCCTCTACCTCTAAGCCCTCTCCTTCCAGTGCTCCATAAATGGTGACCCCTCAGTGTCAAGTCTATGATCTTGTTTGTGGTCAAGTCCCTCAATGTCAGTTTTTATGATGATAATTTGTGGTACTTTTTCGTTGATTGTTCTAACTTGTGGATGTGGTAGTAACACTGACTCTGCTCCTGTTGAAAAATCCAAATTATGTTAATGCAAGCTTTGCTCTTTTTGTTGTTTATACCTTGCTTTATATGCTCTACTTTTTAGTCATGATTGTGTGCACATAAATGACATGAGTTAACTTAAAGCTAGACTTCTTTATTGCTTAAAAGCCCGTTTCTGATCTTTTTATGAAGCCAGAAGGGGGGAAGATTTTTGCATAATTTTGCATAATTGTGCACTGATTAAGGGGGAAATACAGATTCAGGAGGAACTCTATGAGGTTCCTGGTGCACTATCTAGTTCTTTACGGTACCTTGTATTTTTTTCAATTATAGGTTTGTCATCATAAAAAATGGGGGAATTGATAGGCTATAAGTACCTTGCTTTATGTTTTTATGATCTAACAAACTTACTATAAGAACTAGATAAGGAACTTGTTACAAATTCTCAAGATCTTAAGATCACAAGGTTTCGGCTTGGGATATTGTTCAACTCTCCAGAGTCGAAGGAACAACTGAGGAACATGAACCTACCAGCTCTCGAGGTAATTGTACGAAGTCAACTCTCCAGTTGGAAAAGTTGCTGCCTGCACACGCTACGGTACATGAACAATGCAATAGTCAACTTTTTATGGAAGGCTTTTTACCTACCTTGCTTACATCATTATATGTGAGGCCACACATGTATTATTAACATCAAGGGAGGTAAAACACATGCGCTTGAACACTTAAAGACTTTACTGAAGCTCACTCACATGAATGATCATCCACCAAGCAATTCTCAACTGCATCAAGAACAAAGAACAAAAAAACTGTGGACCAGTTCCCACATCAAGTTATTGTTTGTCCTTAGTTGAGTTGTAACTTTGAAATAGTTCTTCAATTGTTATTCCTGATTAGCTTGTTTAGAAGTATTCTATAGGAATCCCTTTGTAAATCTTAAACCTTCGTTTTGAGTCTTGGCTAGAGTTAGTCGAGTTGTAAAGTCTTTGTAATAGAGTTATTACAACGTGGCTTGTAATAGAGTATTACAAGTTAGTGAGGGATTAAAAGGTTAATTCCTAGATTGCATAGGTTGTAATCTAAAAGTTGCTCAGTAGTGAAGTTGAAATCCTACAAGGATAGATCGTAGTTTTTAATCCCGTTGATCTGGGAATCTTCCATGTAAAATTCCTATTGTCATCTACTTACTGCAGTGTGCGTGTGTTATAGTAGAACTGATAGAGAATTTGGTTCTCTATAGAGTTTGGTAGATCATTATATTTTATCACTGATGCTGTTCGCATCCTCTGGCAAAGCTGGTTCTTCCCCGGTCGCTTAACAACTCTTTTTAAGGTGTCCTTGTCGAAGCATGTTTACGACCCCCTGTCTTAGGGCGATGCAATCCTCAGTTTTGTGTCCTCGTTCTTGGTGGAACTCGCAAAGGACATCTGACTTTCTGGTGCTCGGAGCCGACCTCATGTTTTGTGGCCACTTTACCTTTGGTCCGAGATTCTCCAATGTGTAGACTATTTTTGAAGGTGACACAAAAAAAGTGTGAGCATATAACAAAAGGGGTATACCTCTTTCGTTCCGGTGAGTCCTTATACTTGGCTTAGGTGGGCCCTCTTCGTGGCGAGAGGGGGCGTAATAGCGCTTCTAACATATGGTAGATGTCGTTCCTGGTTGGGTCGCAGAGCTATGAGGTCGCTTTTAACATCATTTCTGTGATCTTTTCTGGATTCGGCTTGTACCGAGGTCAATCCATAGGTCTACCTATTGAGATCATCCTCGTATGCTCGTACCTTGGCACAATATGGCTGTGTATCTCATCCCAAGTAGTTGGCGGGTACTTCATAAGCCGACTTAATAGTTTTCTCATTGCCATTGAACTATTTTCGATCAGCCTGTTCCAGAAAGTTGCAACCGCCATCCCTTTTGATACATTCAGCAAGGTCATCCTTACTCGATTGAAACGGGCGAGGAAGTCCCTCATTCCCTCCTAGAGACTGTTTGATAGCAAATATATCGTTTACTCTCGCTTTGGCCTTTTTGGCCCAGAGTGGGCTATTACGAACGTGTCGGCCATTTCTTTGAAGGCCTCAATGGAACGTATAGGCAGTTGTGAATACCATATTAATGCGCCTCCTGTGAGGGTTTCGCCTAATTTCTTAAGCAAAATGGAGGATACTTGTTCCTTGCAGATATCATTGCCTTTCACGGCGGTGACGTAGTGAGTTACATGGTCTTCAAGATCGATCGTTCCGTCATATATTTTTAGTTAGGGCAGTATTTTAAAGGTTTTTGGTATGGCATGCGAGGCGGCATCATCACTATATGGCTGCTCGACAAACCGACCAATATCTCTTTTTGGCAAAAGTTTCCAGGCACCTGGTATCTTATCGACTCTTTCTTGGTGCTCTCTCATTTCGTAGCTTAGTACCTTGTTCTCATTCTCCATTTCTTCCATATTTTGCAAAATGGCTGCGAGGGTGTCGTCACCTGCATTATTAACGATTTAGTGAGCAATACCTATAGTTGGAGGAGATGGGTTACACTGCTAGTCCGCTGGTGGTATAACACAAGTCCTTGTATTTTATGCAACCGTATCCTGAGCGAGCTTATGGAGGATGCTAGTTAACGTGTAAGTTAGCCACGCCTCGAGGAGCTTTTTTAGTGCTAGTTGTGTCTCTTCCACCACAGACATAGAAGCTCCCTTACCATGAGATTTTGTGATGCTACAGTGAGGAGGGGTGATCTGCCTCGCCTAGGGGAGGCATTGGACATTATATCCTCGTCCTCTACTGTAGACATCTCATTGATGGTGTTCATGAGGTTGGTTATGAGGTCGCCCGTTACTCTCATTATTTCCTCTTTGTTACCTGCCATATTAGTTATGTGCTCACAAAGAAAAGAGGTTTTTTTAAACGTTATTAGCAGTCTGTGTTAGTTATAGATCTAGAAGAAACTAAAAATTTAACTAAGAAATCTCCACAGACGGCGCTAAATTATTTGACCAAAAAGTATAAAATTTTGGTTAAACTATTATTTTTTATGTAATGAAGGGGCTAAACTTAGTTAATGATAATATCCCTAGATATAGATCTTGAAAATACGGATAATGTAACACAAAGTCAGTGGGAGATTGAAAATAACATGCATTTAATATTCCAAAAGGTATTAACAATAATTGAGGAGTAACTAGCAATAAATAACAATGAATGACATTTAAGTAAATAAGGGGAGTGATTCACCAAATAATGAATGAGGTAGATGATTGTTCCTCCTAACAATGATGAGTGACAGACAAATCCTAGAATGTTCGAACTATTCTCGGATCTGATGAAAAAGTATGGAATAATGTGAGTAAGAATATTGATGAAAAGGTAAAGTTTGTCTCTTTTCTAGAGAGAGAATCTTCCAAAAAAGTATTCTTATTCTTGCTAAATGAATATTACATACCCTATCCCATTTTTTTTATTTGTATGAAATATGTCTCTAACAAAACCTAATAATACAAGTTTAGAGAATATCCAATAAAATATCTATATTGTATTAAAAGGAGAGTAGTATGCATTATGGTTAAGCCAAGTGGCAAGCTAAAATGAAGTCACTTGGTAATTTTTGGGACAACATTAATAATTAGAAATTATATGTAGAAACATAATTAATGGAAGTAGTTTAATGAATCTTATACATAATCTAAATAGATTTTAGGAAATCCAATATTTATATCAGTATTTATATTTATATCTATATCTATATTTATATCTATATATTGATCCACTCATAGATTTTCTTCTATATTAGCTAGAAATATGGAGGTACAAAATTAATTAAAAAACTAGAATAGAAAAAATAAAAAATATAGAAAGACGTAAATTGAGATCTTACATAAAGTATACAAATTATTTATAAGGTAAAAAAATTAAATATCTATAAAAAATATTTTAATAACAAAAATAATAAAGTCATATTAATATTGATAAATCATGCAAACGAATATTTTATACATAAATATTACTACGATATTTAGATATAATGTGTACAAATAATTAAGAAAATAACTTTCTATGATTAATATTTGAATTGAGTGCGGTTCGTTTAAATTTGAAAGCATAACAAATTTTTTTTAAAATGCGGTCCAAATTAGAAAATAGAATGATAAAAGTTATTTGAATTTGAGATGAGAAAGTTTTTAAATTTTTATATGTATTTATTAGAAAGAGTGTGGTAAAAATAGATATTAAATTCAAACAAGCTAATAAAAATCCACATGACAATGTAATAATATTAGTTATTGAATAATATAATATTAAAAATAAAGAATAAATAGAGAAAAAATAAAAAAAATCAGATTTTTTATCATAGAGAAGAGGCTAAAACTTATTTAAATTTGAGATGAGAAAGTTTTTTATATTATGATAAGAAAAGTCATAATATGGATAAGTTCACATAACTCAAGTCTAATAGATAAAATTAAAAACTAAAATATTGAATAATAAATAAATTAAGGATAATGTGAGGAAATTTGAAAATCATAAGTTTAGAAAATAAAATAAACGTAAATATACAATACTTAAAAATATTATTAAAATTTAAAATTATCGAGAAATAGTTTTAAAACAAAATAAATATTTATTTTATGATTACAAAAATTATATATTTATCTAATGAAAAGCCAAATAAAACGTAATAAAACTATATATTAGATTATAAAATTGCAAAACTATGTTAAATTATTAAAAATTTACTATTAAAAATAAAAGGAAAAGATTATTTGAATTTGAGATTAGAAATTTTTTAAAACTATGATGAGAATGATCAAATTATGGAGAATACCACGAAATTGAAGTCTTATTTATGAAAATAAATAAATAAAAATTTAAAAAAATACATAATATAGGTACTAATGAAAATTAAAAATTAAATTTGTATCTTAAAACTAAAAAAGAAAAAAAATACGTAAATAAATAAAATGACAGTGAAAATATTACTATAACATTTAGATATAATTTGTTCAAACAATAAAGAAAATATTTTTCTATGATTAATATCTAAATTGAGTGCAGTTAGTTTAAGTTTGAAAGCATAACATAATATTTTGAAAATGTGGTCCAATTTACAACATAGAATGATAAAAATTATTTGAATTTGAGATGAGATTTTTTTTATTTCATAATTTTTTATTGAAAATGCCATGTAAAGAAATAAAACTGTAAAAATATTACTACAATATCTAGATATAATGTGCTCAAACATTAAGAAAATAATTTTCTATGATTAAATTAAAATTTTAAAAATATAAAATTAATTTCTATTGTAGGTGTTTACTAACGATAATTAAAAATTAAATTTGTATCTTTAAACTAAAAAAGAAAGAAAATTTAAATGCATTTAATACAAAAATAATTATAAGAGAACTCAATATATTTGGAACGTAATAATCAAATAACTTATGTATTAACAATTTAGACTAATTCAAAGTTACAATTTAAAATAAAATATGATATTATTTTTGATTGTAGGTAAAATATTAATATAAAAACTATTAAAATTTATAATAGGGAAGAGATGTATAAAAAAAAAAAGGTAGTGTGAGGATATTTATACTTTAAATTAATTAAAAATAAATAAATTAAATAATTAAGTTATATTTAAAAATATTACTGATAAATTTAAATGATTAAAAAAATCTGAATAAGAGGATACAACTACAAGCATAAAAATATACCAAATTCCAAAAATAAAATGTTTATATCTATTAAAGACTATTAAAAGGATAATAAGAAAGATATTAATTTAATTATTAAGCTAATAAAAAATTATATGACAGTATAATAATATTAATAATCAATAATACAATAACTACAAGAAAAGAACAAAAATAAAAAAGAATTCTCGTAAAAATGATGTGATGAATAAGACATATTTGACTTTCGGTCAAAAACAAAGTGATAGTAAGAATTTTGTTAAAATAATATGATATAATGTGATCAAACAAGACAGATCATAACATGACATATTTAGTACTTTTTAATATTGACACCGGAACGAAATGTAAGTACTAAAATTAAGGGGTTAGGTTGCTACAAATAAAAAAAAAAGTAGTGTAGTAACGAGATTTGAATAATAATTTCATATCCTGCTTCATAATTAATATCTAATATTATATAATTTTTATCTGAAAAGTTTATATTTTAAGGTTATTTACACATAATTCAAATAACCTATATCATAATTTTACATGATTTGTATCCGCGCATCGAGTGACTAGTAATCCTAGTTCTCTTTAATATCCTATTTCAATCACTAGATCGAAGAATCGATACCGAATTAATTCGATCTGTTCCGATTTTCGGATTATATGCCCACCATAGCTAAAACCACTCTCCGCCCGAAACTACTCAAACCGACAACGTATATCCGTAGTTCTTAAAGTTTAACGACAGCGTCCTATCGTTCTCTTCTTTCGGCGGCGATTATTCAGATTCAGGTTTCCCTCAACTTCAAAATTCAAATATTAGTCCTTAATCCGTAAATAACTCCCGATCCATGTCCATTTTGCTAAGATCCCATAAAACCTTTTTGTATTTTATATAAAAGCCTCTTTTTTCTCCTCTCTCAAAATCAAAACCCTTCGCCATCCCCTCTCTTCTCCTGTAGATATATAAGTACTCCTCTCTATACACTTTTGCTGTGTGTATCTATATACACATATTCCTCTCTATCTGCTAGGGTTTTCATTTGCATTCATCGAGGATGTCGTTGAGGCCGAACGCGAGAACCGAGGTTCGTCGGAACCGGTATAAAGTAGCGGTGGACGCGGAAGAAGGTCGGCGGAGGAGAGAGGATAACATGGTTGAGATTCGTAAGAATAAGAGAGAGGAGAACTTGCAGAAGAAACGCCGTGAAGGCCTTCAGCCTAATCAACAATTTAGTCTTCCTGCTCACACCACCGTCGAAAAGAAGGTCAATTGCAAACATCTCTTCTGTATTCTTACTGCAGTGATTGTTAGTTAAGCTGTAAATTTAGATCGGATTAAGTTTCTCGCTTTATACCTTTTGTATTTTCCTAATTTAGGTGCTTGTCGGTTGAATAATGTTTTTCGTTAGGGTTAGAGTTTGAAGCTAGAAAAATGTTAAGGTAGATTGTGAGATTTAGTATTTTCAAGTTAATAGTACTCTTCGAGATTATGAATTGAATTTAGACTAGTATTTTTATCCATTTTTAAGCTATATTGTTTTTCCTTTTTTGGTGTTTTTAAAATTATTTTATACATTATAACAACAACAACAAACTTAGTGAGAATCCCACAAGTGGGGTTTGGGGAGGATAGGTTGTACGCAGAACTTACCCGACCTTCGTGATGGGACCTTACCCCGATCTTCGTGAAGGTAGAGATGTTATTTTCGATAGCATCAACACAATAAAATATGTAAAAGAAGCAATAGCAGCAAGCAGTACCAACAACACAATGTTAGATAAACCGAAGCGAAAGAAACAATAAAGTTGATAGGAGTAAGAAACAGAACAGCATATAGTAATAACTAAGCCTAAAGGAATGTAGGAGCAATACAAATATTGCTGGTATGGAAATGATAAACACTTTGTAACCTACTAATCCTCTATCCTAATCCTCGACCTTGACACACTCTTATTAAGGGTTATATCCACGGTTAGTTGTAGTTGTGTCATGTCCTGTCTAATCACCTCCTCCCACAACTCCTTTAGCCTAGCCTACCTATACATCTCCTCGTACCCACCAAGACCAACCTCTTGCATCTCGTAACTGGGCCAATTGTGTCCCTTCCCTTCACATGCCCAAATCATCTTAACCTTACTTCTAGCATTTTGTCCTCCACAGAGACCACTCTCACATTGTTCCTAATATCTTCATTCCTAATCTTATCTCTCCTGGTATGCCCACACATCCATCTCAACATTCTCATTTCTACTACTTTCATCTTCTGTGACATTTCTTGACAGGTTAACACTCCTCATACAACATAGTTGGTCTAACCACTACTCTATAGAATTTAACTTTAAATCTTAAAGGTACATTCTTGTCACATAACATACTGGATGCTAACCTTCATTTCATTCATCCCACTCCAATACAATGTGTGACATCATGTCAATCTCCCCGTTATATTGGATTATTGGCCCAAGGTACTTAAAACTAGCTCTCTTGTGGATGACTCATGGACGTGAGGCTTGACTCATGAGCCATATTATTGAATATTGGAAAGAAATGGGCCATTGGAGCCCTAGTGATGGGTCAAGTGTCAGATAGATGTGGCTTTTCTTTCAAGTCAGATGGGAGACTTTCTGCAACTATTTTAGAAGTTCCCCTCTCCTTCTACATGAAGAAGTTTCTTGTGTTATTTTTGAGAAGCATATAAGAATTATTGGTCAGTCTGAAATGGTTTTGTTCACTGTGTTGACTGTTGACTTATTCAAAGTGTTCATTGAGCTTCTTGTCTGCGCTATGGCAGTCTTGTGCCCTTCAAATATAGAAATGGATAGCGGATATTGATTAACTTTTGTGTTTGCAGCTAGAGAACTTACCAGCAATGGTTGCGGGTGTGTGGACGGAAGATGGAAATCTACAGCTTGAGGCTACTACTCAGTTTCGGAAGCTGCTCTCGATAGGTAATCATTGTTTTAGGGGTTTGTGTTATTGTTTTACTCCTCTCTTGTGGTTACTTGGACTTTCAGATAATCTCTCTGATCATACTATCAACAGAAAGGAGTCCGCCAATTGAGGAAGTAATTCAAGCTGGCGTTGTTCCTCGTTTTGTTCAATTTCTTGTGAGGGACGACTTTCCACAACTTCAGGTGTTTGCCACCTTGCTTTCTTATTCTTGAATCTTCCTATGGGAAGAAAAGTAGTGCGATAACACCTTAACTTTTCCCTTCAATGGTTTTAGTTTGAGGCAGCATGGGCTCTCACAAACATTGCTTCTGGGACATCTGAGCATACCAAGGTGGTGATTGAATCTGGTGCAGTCCCAATTTTTGTGAAACTTCTTGGTTCTCCTAGTGATGATGTGCGAGAGCAGGTATATACTAGTAGAGGCAAATTGAAACTTTCATAAGTTATTTATGGGCGTTTGTCTCTGTGAACTGTTATCAGTTATTGAATGTTAGTGTTTGATTTATGGTATTGAGAACATTTTGGATATTCTCCTTTGCTCATTTAGGCTGTGTGGGCTCTAGGAAATGTTGCTGGTGATTCCCCAAAGTGCCGTGATCTTGTCCTTAGCTGTGGAGCTCTAGTTCCATTGCTATCTCAGCTGAATCCAAATGCCAAGCTGTCTATGTTGAGAAATGCAACGTGGACACTTTCAAATTTCTGCAGAGGCAAACCACAGCCTGCTTTTGATCAGGTGGATCCTTAAGGCTTGATTAGCTATTAACTCTTCTAAATTGCAAATGTAAAGTGGTGATGACAAGTGCTCTTTCATTTATAAAGACTTGCTGTAACAGATAGTACAATTGTGTATGGTTCATATTAGTCACATTCTTCATTGATGCTGAGCAATAACTAATTCTATTTGCTCATCCATAGTGTTGCTTGGCGGCTTGTTCCATCTTTCTCAAAAGCTGATAGATTATTCATGCTTTATACATTGAGCTCAATCCTGGATAAACTTTTTGTGTTTGCACTCAGTGAGGCTTTATTAAAGATTATTAGCAACCAGCATGGATGTCTAAATACAGTTGGCCTGCCAACCCAATAGATGTCTTTTTACTGGAAGCAAGTTGAACAATTTTTATTTCTGGTTAGTATTTGGTTCTGATTAAACTATGAGTGCAAGCTTCTTTGCCACTTCTATGTGATTTTCTTGTTGATATTGTTGAACAACATTGTTAAAACTATCATTTTCAACTATTTATCGTTGAGGTACTCATTCTTATATTTAGCTTTAGAATATTATGTGTCCTTGTGCAATTTATACACTTATACTTCTTGTGTGCGTTAATTTCAAAGTAATACTTGATATACAGAGGATAAACCTGATAATGTTGATGATTCTATGCATATCTAAACCTGTAAACTTGATTGTGCAGACAAGGCCTGCACTTCCAGCTCTTCAACAACTTATTCATTTAACCGATGAAGAAGTTTTGACTGATGCTTGTTGGGCGCTCTCATATCTCTCGGATGGTACAAATGATAAAATTCAAGCTGTTATTGATTCTGGAGTATGCCCGCGTTTAATTGAGTTATTACTGTAAGTGCTTGGTATTGTTCCAGTTTATTTTTGGTTATGAACCGCTTAAAAATTCTCCTTTCTTTATATAGGTTATTTTTGTATTTCCTGATTCTTACTGACTGATTTAAACATGGTAGACACCCATCTCCATCGGTTTTGATTCCCGCGCTTCGGACAGTTGGAAATATTGTGACCGGAGATGATATGCAAACTCAGGTGAAATTTAGATGGATGTTACTCTTTTTCCAATTCTTTATACTCGCTGATGATACAACAGCTAATTGTTCTTTGCATTTGAGACAATTATCAATGAATTAATAATGGTGGAAGGAATTTGAAGTTATGTATATTGTTTATTTACTAATTTTAATTCTTAATTATGTTATACATGTTTTATATTTGGTTCACATTATACAATTCTTCAAAATCTAATAAAATACAAATTTACTGAAGTTTGCCTTTCTCCTCCAGGGGCGTTTTTTGGTCAATCATGTCTATCTAAATCTTTATCCAGCAGTACAGAAATGTGACGGATAATTGAGTAGATGTTTCTGATTTTTTTTTTCGTTAACCAACCTCACGTGTTCTGTTGGAGGATGGTTCATTTTAAAACATCTTATCCTAGTTTATTCTTTTTGCAGACCAAATATTCACCTAATAAATTGCAAT
Source organism: Nicotiana glauca (assembly GCA_026770625.1). Classification (NCBI taxonomy): domain Eukaryota; kingdom Viridiplantae; phylum Streptophyta; class Magnoliopsida; order Solanales; family Solanaceae; genus Nicotiana; species Nicotiana glauca. The sequence goes on from MU724661.1 coordinate 58,084, forward strand.
ACATAATGTTAGTATCTATCAGTTAAGTTTCTCGGACACGGGTGCGGGTGTCCAACACGGGTGTGGATCTAGAGACCGGATCCTTCGAGATGTAAATTCTAAGATTCGGGGATATGGACCCTAGTACGGATACGGGAGTAGGGATCCGACTAAAAATAATTCAAAAAAATACAGCAACAACAACCCAGTAAAATCTCACAGGTGAGGGGTCTGGGGAGGGTAGTTGTACGCAGACATTACCCCTACCTCAATGGGTAGAGAGACTGTTTCTGAAATTCAACCAAAAAAAATAAAGTATCTTTAAATTATGAGAAATTTTGTGGACTAATTACGTATCGCTTGTAAAGTGCGGCTTTCTTTTTTATTCTCAAGTTGTAGATAAGTAAATGATTGATTTCGTAGATAGGGTATGCTATTTTCTTCAAATTTACCCTAGTTTTAGTTCTGATTTCAAGAATCAAATTGTATCTCGTCTCGAATTTTTCCGTCGGTCGTGGTCAAAGTATCCAAAATTGTTTGACCAGATCCGATATGGATCCCATACCCACACCCATACTTATGTCGTATCGACACAGGTGCGGCACCTAAACTGCCATGTCGGAGCAACTTAGTCTATTAGCAGTTGTCACGTGCATACTCGAGGAAAGATATGTGGTTAACACATTACATATAATTTTTTCTTCCTGTTGCTAAATGGTTCCTTTTTCACTGTAAATTGTTTCCATTTTTTCCACTGAATTTGTAGCTGTGCTAGTTTATGATTTTCTTCTCCTACTTTCTTTGTTCTGTTGAACACTCCCATGCATCTCTAATCTCCATTGATTCGCTTCCTACAGCTGTTGAGATATTGTTTACCTCGTTGCAAATTGGGATACATGATAAATTTATTTTGCTGTTTCCTAAATTAGTAAAAAAAAAAAAACTCGAAGTCTCTTCTTTTGTGATGATAGGTGAAATATTTCCGTATTATGTTCCTTGAACTAGGTAATAGAGAGAGTATTTTGGACACCCTGAGATTTCTGAACTTCCCATTTTAAACAGCATTACTTGGCATTGAGACATGCATCTTGGACCACTAATTGTTTTGCCAATCTTTGCTGTATTAGGGTCTGTCTATGCTCAACATAATGGTTTTGATCTGTGGGATCATATCTTCTTGTGATGGTTGGTGATTTTGTTCTGCTTTGTCTTTCTTTTTCATTTTTTTGTGTTAAACTATGGTTGTGTATCTGTGGTTTTGTTGTTTGATGCCAGATAATGAAGCTTATAACTAATCAAATCCTTTTCTTAGTATTTCGTTGTTTCATACCTTATTAAAAAGGGTGTCGTGTTGTCTGATACCTCGAGGAAAAAAGGTTATCTTGTTGTCTGATATCTTAAGAGAGGGTATCTTGTTCTTTGATACCTAGAGAAGAAAGGGTATATTGTTGTCCGATGTCAAATGCTGAAGTTTACTTTTCTTACTAATAAAATTTCCTCTCAGTGTATCATCAACCATCAGTCTTTGCCCCGTCTTTTGAACTTGTTGAATGGTAATCACAAGAAGAGTATTAAGAAGGAAGCTTGCTGGACAATTTCAAACATCACAGCTGGCAACAGGGAGCAAATTCAGGTAGTGCTGGGTGTGTAATTCTGGTTTTATGGCTAATTTTTGTTTGCTCCCTAATGCCAACCAGCTCCCTCCCTCTTCCAAAAAAGAAAAGAAGAAAGAACTGGACTACAGTAAAATTAATCTTTCTCATGACCCTTTTTTCTTGGCAATGTTAGGATGTTTATTTATTGTTTCCACCTGTGCTTCTTGATTATGTTATTTTATCTATGCTGCAGTCTGTAATTGAGGCTGGTATTATTGGTCCTCTTGTAAATTTGCTGCAAAATGCTGAGTTTGATATAAAAAAGGAGGCTGCATGGGCAATCTCAAATGCCACATCTGGTGGTTCGCATGAGCAGATCAAGTAAGATTTGGATATTCTGGTTTCTGTGTACCACAAGCTGTCGGCAAACACTGACATTTCTGCTCTATTTATGTTATCATTATCTGCAGGTACCTTGTTAGTCAAGGTTGTATCAAACCACTGTGTGATCTTCTCATTTGTCCTGACCCAAGGATTGTCACAGTTTGTCTTGAAGGGCTTGAAAATATCTTGAAGGTTGGTGAAGCTGAGAAGAATTTGGGCCGGACAGCAGATGTAAATCTTTATGCGCAGCTGATTGATGATGCAGAAGGTTTAGAAAAAATTGAGAATCTCCAAAGCCATGACAATCAAGAGATTTATGAAAAGGCAGTTAAGATTCTTGAGACATACTGGTTGGAGGAAGATGACGAGACAATGCCACCTGGTGATGCACCCCAACAGGGTTTTCAGTTTGGAGATGGCGAGGTCTCTGTGCCTTCTGGGGGATTTAGCTTCAACTAAAGGTCTGCATGTGTTTTTTTCCGTCCACATGTTTATACAAAAATTTTGCCCAAGTGGTTTCCTCGGGCATGAATATTATTTCTGTTTTTTTGCTACTTTATCAAATTTTAATTTTAATTGCAAATCGCTTGATGATGCAGTATATGTGATGGAAAACTGGCTCCATCTGTTCCAATTTGAAAGTTGTAAAAGTTGCAAGGCTGAATTTATTTTGATGGTGGGAAGTAATGCCAGCGAGAATCAGTTCATCTTCTTGTTGCAGTTAGCTTGAATCATGAATCTGCTCTGGAGAATTTTAGTTCTATTCTTATTCATCTCCTTTTTCCTCTGCTTTAGCCGGTTGTAGTTTATTATTATTTCACTATTTTATCTTTTGCTGGGAATGTTGACGTTCCCAAGAACCTTTTTGTGCACGGCTTAAAATGATGGCTAAAGCTATTCACTTTTTCTTGGTGCTGCAATATTGATGTCTTGAATCTTTGGCGTTCTTGTCAGAGTGATAATAAAATTTAGTTGTATTTGGGTATAATCTAAGCTGAAATAATAATTCTGCTCTCTTCTTCCCCATGCAAGAATAATTCTAATGCTGTGGGACGTTTACCAGATAGCCTTCAGATCTTCTGGCTCTGTGGTTTTTCTTTTAATACTACTCTCCACAGGTCGGTAAAGCAAGACAACGTGATTGTTGGATTCATCTTTTAAGACAGAATTGCGTCTGTCTCCAGCACAAATTATAATTGAATCTTTATCTATATATAATAAAAAACCAATGTGTCAGTGTGTACATGGTGCATACTTTGTGTATCGGTTCAATTATTTTTTGATTGTACTTGCAATTGAGCATGCTGATTGTTTGCTCATTTAATGCTTGATGTTTTTTTTTTTTTTCAGCTGAAAATTCGACTTGTTATGTTGGGCTGTTAGTGGCCATTCAGTATGTTGATTGTTCTGTTGCATTCATATGATTGTTTAAGCTTGTGATATTCTTATCTTATAAAGCTTTTCATCTTTACCAACGTAAAAATCTTTTGAGTTCTCGTATTCGCTAATTACTTTTGCATTGTTGTTTTAAATACATAAAATTATTATCTTTGTCGTCTCCTTTGCATTGCCTATATAAAAGGGACTGTATTAGTGAACTCCATGTGAATTTATTTTGCTCAAATCTAAATAGTTACAACTAATTATATTTTCTAAATGGCCTTTAGAGGAAATGGTAGTTGCTTCCTCGCTTGATGGCCTTAATCCTTCCAAGGAAGATTGGTCCATAAGAACCAGGATATGTCGTATTTTGTGGTCAGTTTGAGGAACAATAATGAAGTTATTAGCCGCGGCATGGTTTTTATTGATCAGGATGTATATGTTCTAATTTTATTTTGATTCTACTATATTCAGTGGTTCCATGATTTATTGTTTCGATTCTTAATGCATGCAACTATTCACAAGACATCAGAATAAGTTACGTGAAGGTTGCACGTAATTACAGCTTTTAAGGTGACTCTTAATACTGAAAATTATTTGCCCATTATGGGGGATCATAATGATATATTTCTTGATATTTTTTATATTCAAGAAAATTGATGAAAGACTGTGAAATCCCATCAATTTGTTGACATCCCAACTATTGAGACTCGAATTAGTGATAATCGATTACTTATAGGTTTGTAAATTAGTTGTGCCTTGTTAAATTGTTTAAACTTATTTGCTAATGTTTTAGTATGTTTTCCATTGTAGATGTTATAGGATGTCCGACATTCGTTGGCAGAATGGAGGTCATAGATGGTAATAGGAGCAAGAGAGAGATGACGATCATGCTACCGGAGTTAATATACTAATACTATTTTTTATCTGTGATTTTTAAACGTCTTATTTTTTTTCCCATATAGATGTAAGAAAGCGAGTATTAGAGTGACACTCCTGGGTTGTATTGCTCCACATCGGAAAACAACTATCTATTTTGTTTGACAAAAAAGTATGAAACCTTTTATTAAACTAATTAAATAAGAGAATAATGGGTAAATCTTAATTAAATATAATAAATTCTAGATCTGAAAGGCTTTTATACAAATAACGTGGTATTGCATTTAAATCAATTTAATACAATGAGTATTAAATGATATTGTTATGAGTGAGTGGGGGAACAATAATAAGCCATAAATATATTTAATGGCAATAAATGTAAATAGAGAGAATGATTCGCCCTAATGTTGAATGAGGTGAATGATTCTTCTCTCTGACAATGATGTAAGACAAATGAACATGGGAATATAGAGAGCTTTCTCGGATCTGATGCGAGAAAGTATGGGACAAACAACAAATCGAATCTTTATGGAAAGGGAATGTTTATAATTACTTGAGAGTCAACTTTTCATGAGAGTTCTTATCATATAGAATATCACATGCCCCTTTCTTCTCTCTATCTTTCTCTTTATATGGGACATATCTCTTACCTAATATAAAGTAGGGGTGTACATAGGTCGGGTTGGTTCAGATTTTAGAATTACCAAACCAAACCAATTGTGTCGAGTTATTAAATCTAAAGATCAAACCAAACCAATAAAACTCGGGTTTTTCGGGTTTCTTTCGAATTTTTTTCTCCGGTAAAATCTTCGTAGAACAAAACATATAAATTGTGCTCAAAATATTTATCTTTAATCCTAGTAAGATACAACTACATAAAGTATTTTCCAAGAAAATAAGTACAAAATATGAGATATGTCATGGCATTATCCTAAAATATT